>JAYRBW010064586.1:0-29266 GCA_036023295.1 Invenusta paracnida
ACGGGCAGTAGTACAAAAATGATTTTTTTAGTCTTCGTTGAAATTACAAATAAATATAAGAAATGAATTCTACAATTTATTCGATGAATTTTAATATATATATTTAAAAAATGTATACATTCTAAACACATGAGTCGTTTCTCTATGTGTACTCTATGGTGGTTATCATAGTGTATTGATAGATTATTTATTGTTTATTTATTATAGTATTTAAAACATCCGGTAATACCTGTTTTTAGTAATATGAAATATATGTAATTTTAGAATTATAAATAGAAAGCATACAAAGATTGAAATACTTAAAATACAAAACGTTTTTCAAATTGAAAATCTAATATTTAGTATTGAATGACTTTCATCACATAGTAAATGGTGTTTGATTTTATGATAAGACTGGTAAATAATTAAACGAATTATTTTATTTATGCTTCATTGATTTATATGTATATATATAGATTGATATAAATACATATGTATATATATTTCATTTTAGAATGATATAATCACAGAATAATAATATATACATACATATATACCTACCTATCAATACATTATGAATATAATCATAGATATAAAACTACTTTAAATAATTCATTATATTATGTTAATCTATGTTTATGGCATAGATATAATTTATTTAATTATGACATTAAACAAAATGATGCATGATTATTATACTACATACATATAAATGATTAATAAAATGTAACACACGTCATTTTAAATTTTCCGATATAAAGTATATTAGAATACCTATAATTTTTGTACAGCATAACAACAACATTCACTTGTTTAAACCCACCCTTTATTTATCTAAAACCATGTTTGGTTACAATATTATGTTTCCATTTGACCGAGAAAACGTACATATACACATTCTATTAATGAGACAGAGTGAAACAATAAAATAAAATAAAATTTACACTTTGATTTATTATAACTTTTATTTGAAATGGCAATGTATAACTATATGGATAGTAAAATGCAATGATGGGTATTACACATGAAAACTGTTTGGATTAAAAATTGGGACATTAATATGAAATCAGTATAGGTATTTTTTTAAATATACATTCAAAAATGGACTCAGAAAATATATAAGATATTTAAAATTTTCAGATGGAATTAACTTAACGCGTGAATTATATGTATGTATGTGAAGAATACATATGTGCATAAGTAACAATAATACAGTAAAATATACGAGACTTAAATATAACAATAATATCTTTTTATTTAAAAATAAATGTACATGTTTAATAACGCGCGCTATTTACATTTAGTTTCGGACTTAAAAGCAGCACAAGGTTAAGCTATCTAAATTATGTATATTAAGCAATTTTGCTGATTTAAAAATCTAAAGCTATTAAGTGATATATATAATACATACATATATAAGATTTTGTGGAAGGGAGGAAAAGTGAAGTTAAATAAATTTTCACATGAGAAAATAATCACATGGAAAACTGAACAGTGCGAACGAAGGCTGCAATGACCATTTATCTCAGATATTCTTAGTATGATAATTTGAAAAAGTTGTAAATTATATTACACGTTTAAAATTTTGTAAAGAAGAAATATGAATGAATTGTCATTATATGAGCAATACATAAATAGAAGTTTGGTAAAACCATATCGGAATTAAAGTTTTGTCAAATTTCATGCCGTTCACAAAATCATCCGGCATTATTGTTGTTACTGTTGTACTTCTGGAAACGTCGTCGTCTCGATGGTTGACGCCGCAAAGCTCTCTTCTTTTGTTTTCGACGACGCTTCGGGCAGATACGTTTAACCCAACACTGAAAAGATAGTAGAATGAGATATATACTGGGAATTTTTATACAAAAAAAGTATCTTAATAAATAAGAGTAATCAATAAAAGGAGTTTTAACTATCCATTATTTTTTATGCAGTTTATTTGAAATCAGTTATTGGAAAACATAGTTATATTTTTTGAAAATTTATGTAAATAGGTAACGATTAGTAGTGTGAAAGTCTTATTTAAATATACTTTTAAATCAACTATTAATAATTAACCATTTGTAAATAATTAGTTAATAAAAATATTACTTTCTATATATTTAGCACGAGATTTGAGAAACCCTCCCCAAGTTTTTTTGTGAATTTTATATACAGGCATTTAAAATTGATTTTGGTCAAATTTGTTTCTTATCAAAGTTTGGTTTGTTGTATTATTATAATAGTAAAATATAACCGTGTAATCTATTTGGGCTTAAACTTATATTATAAAAACTTAGTGATACACAATTTAAACAAAAAGTGGTTTGTAACTATAATCTATAAAATGTTATCAGAATTTTAGCATTTATCTTAAGTTTTCCTTAAAAGTGAAGAAAATAGCTAAGAGGGGTGTTTCCATATTCGTATACCAAATTAAATTTTATTTAATAACGATTTTTAATAAGTGTTTTATAATGCCCCTAATATTTAAAAAATGTATATGCTCTGCATACAGAGCATTGAGTACTAAACATAGAGAATTAACCACTTTTAATGGTTTGTATACAGTTTAATACTACTGTCGCTTAACATAAATAATTATTGATATTAAAGTACGTTAAACATAATAATATATCATGATTATAAATAAAAACAGAAAACGAGTAAATTATTAACAAAAACAATTCAAGTCAATAAATTAATAAATAATTATATTTTTAAAGTTATAGTGTCAGTTATTTGTGGCAGTATTGCAATAGTATATAATATAATAGCATTCATTTGCTATATGAAATATTTTGAGTTAGAAGTGATTGGAAAAGGGTCATAATTAGATTAATATAACTATAATCAAGCTAACACTTATCATGAACTCGTGAATTCCAACTATTTCACTAATACAAAAAACCTAAAGATACAAGTATAATAGAATCAAGCTAATAACCTATTAGACACTAGAACAAAATATACTAAATGAAAGAATAAAACAGTTATCCAGTCAGAAGCGACCATTTGACGACTGCAACTACATTTCAAGACGCAGAGAAGTTAATAAGCTTAATTTTTTATATTTATATGTTATATAAGTTTAAAATAGTAGTAGTTTGGAGTTGTGTATATGTTTTAGAAATAAAATGTTTAGCCTTATTAAAATAAAAATTTAATTATTTCATATAATACAAGACAACATAAACTTTAAAACATATGACTGATACCTACTTCTATAGGCAATAAATAAACGGCATTCTACTTTTAGTCATTTCATCAGCGAAATTTCCAATACAATTGAATGAATATTGATATGCATTTCGTTATAGATATACAGAAGGTATTTATTGACCTGAAATAAAACTAATATCACGAATTTCACCCACATTTATCTTGCGTCTATTTCGCCGATTTCTGGGCAGGAAGACTGTATCCTTGGTAATGACGAGAGCTCCTCTTGGCCACACAGACTTGGTGAGCATGAGGTACTTGCGGTCGTTGACGACAACCCAATCGGTGCAGGGACAGGCTAAGGGCCAGGAGTGAATGTGCATGGTCTGCTGGGCGGTGTGTACGCTGGTGCGATGGGTGGCATGGATGTTGAGACGAAAATAGGGCTGGAAAGAGCTTCTTGTGATAAGCCAAATGGTCTGGGAGAAGGTAACCTGCATGACTAGAGGAAGTGGTGGGTTTTTATAAGCGTCAACAGATATAAGCGTAGTCAAAAATAAAAATACTCAGTCAGTTAAGCTTATCAAAAAACCACGACCAGATATAAACTGGTTGAAATCATAGAAATTAATTAATATAGGTATACCTACAATAAATATGTAACAATAAAGTAGAATAAATATCTATGAAATATCTACTTGTCAGACATAAACATAACCACAAAAAAATAAAATTGGTTAACTATAAATATAAATTAAGTGCCATAAGATATTAATTAACGAAGTCAGGTATAGTTGCAATCAGATGACGTAACCTGTGGTTCATAGGTGTGATTACAATAAAACACAGTTTTAAAAAAAAGTTGAAAAGTTAATATTTTAGAACAATTTATACACATTCACTGTCAAACATAAGAGAAGTCAAACTATTAACACTATTGGAATTAATTTGTATATACAGGTGTGTGTCAGGCATACGCGTGGTTACAAATAGATGTATTGGAACACAAGAAAGCTAACTGTATGGAGCAACTAGATCAGATACAAAGGCGATCCAATACAAATTGTGTTTTGATAATTGATTTCCTTGTATTCGGTACTAAATTTAAATACACAAGTTAATGTATAATTAATATTCTATATGCGATAAGCTGAATACATTAAGTCCATTGCCTTTAGAAAAAGAGTTGAGCTTATGAACGATGAAATATGTTTTACTATTTGAGAAAATAGAATTAAATGCAGCTGGAAATAAATTAATTCTAAACATTACTGTGGTCAAATAGAAACAGCTGATTTTTCATATTATTTTCATGCTTAAGCAAATTGCCTATAATTGGTACATATATATACATAATTATTATTTTAATACCATTCAAGGCTTACCACCACTTACTATCTGTAAAATTTCGTGCCAAAAATTGGCTCCTTTTCATGATTTTTGGTGGAAACATTTTCCTACAAGCACCATTGTCTGAAGGACATCCTTCATTTTCTGAAATGAAAAAAAGTATTTTTAAATTAATTTTATTTAAATATTTCGTACACACTTTAAAGTTCAAATAGTTTATCAAGATACAAAAATATCACTTATTTAAATTTACAATATGTCTACTCAGTTAGTTTACACACGCTTAGCTTTCAAGATAATTTTTAAAATGCACAAAACATTTGAACTATATACAGACTAACCGCATAATATATTATATTATATACATACTATAAATATATATATATATAAGCATAGACAATTAAGTTTGGAATATCGAATGTACTAAAAGTGAAACACATTTAAAGAACGATTTGAGTGGGGATATATTCTATTAAGCTGTCCATTACACTTTCTATAGAATTTAAACAATCGTAATATTGAATCAATTATTAATATTTATCGCCTAATATTGTAGTATAATGCGAAAAATGAAAGTTTCATAAAATGGCAATCGGCAATTAGTTTTAAATATGTTTCGATTTCCAGGATAGGTGGTCATGTTGAAACCATTTAAAATACAATGGTTTTAAATACGAATTATATAATAGAATTCGGAAAAATTAATTACGTAAAAGTCTTTGAAACAATTTCTGCAACTATATAACTTTAAAATATAATTAAAAGCCGCGATAGGTGATAAAAATTCAAAAAGCCAATTACCATGAAAAGAAATTGAAACTTATTAAACACTCAGCCAGACACGTTTCATGGGTGTTGTCACCATCAGGAACCAACGAAACGCTTCTGACTGTGTTTTTATTATCATTACAATGAAACTTCTTGGAATTTATGTAACCCATGTCTTTTAATTTATTTTAAACTTAAACCGAAGTCCTCTTTAAGATTATAAATGAGTCATCATCTAAATGCACTAAATACACGGAGAACTACGAGCAAACCCATATTTAATATCTGTTACATATAAATATTATATATATATATATATATATGTATAGTAAAACTAAACAATCCTAAACACTCAAGAAATTCATAATACGGTAAAATAAATGAAGTGAATGAATAATATAACGACCCCCCCCCATAATGTACTTTTTGTGAGTGTATTTAAGGTAAGACGAAGCATCTATTAAATTACGATAATTTAGCGGTATGGTCCTTTGATCTTCCATTAATGATTTGTTTCTGTGCCACCCACCAACAAAATGTTACTTGTGAGGTGGATATTAATATTACTGATCTGCTCGCTTCCGAAAGTCTTTCTTTTTATTGCCATCCTCCTTCCTTCCGTCCTTCCATTAATAGTTGAGTGTGTTATTCTTTGTAAACTGACAACCGCCTTTTTAAGTAAGTACCATGTTTTTGTCCACTTCTAGTTGTGCGGCAATACATGATGACCGAGGATATTATAGGCCAACAGAACAACACCTACACCATATGTCATTAGGTCTGTCTAGTCTTTCGTAAAACACTTTTGAATAAAGATTAATATTTACTTTCTAATACATTGAAGTATTTTTTGCGAGTGGATATATTATATATAAGAAGCAAAAAGTAGATTTAATATTTTAAACTTAAATTTGATTTTAAAATTTAACGAATATCATGCATGGTAAATAAATTCTTCCTTTAATCATTGTATATTATTTTTTCCACACAGTAATTCATGACATGAAAATGTTATATCGATTTAAAAAGTTATACTTAAAATGTATTTTAATTTCTTCAGTCATACATATTTTTATATTTACTAACTGGGCATAGATCGGAGTATAAAGTATTCAAGTGGTAATACTCTAATATTTGTATATATATATAAGCGTATAACTCTATATTTAAACTGATGTACATGTATCATATCATTTATTTAAATAAATGTTTGCCAGCAGCCTCAGTGAATTGTTATCACTAAGTGAAACAAAATTAATGTAGGTATCTTTTATGTAATCTGTTTAAGTATTTTAAAATATTCCTAAGAAAATATTTTTATTCAATCTTCAGTTATGTTTATTTGATACATTAAACATTATTTGGTTTTTAATCGGCAAAATGAAAGTTTAATCAGTGCATTAATAGCTCAGATATTGTTTAACTTACATTTTTATCAATATTAATTTTGGCGAAATAATAACAAAATATATATTTATGTATCTTTAATTGTTATTATACATGTATATATTACATCTACAAGTAATAATAAAAATAATAATAATAATACATCGGTAAGTATTAAAAAAATTCTAAATGATTGTTTATTTTGTACTACCTTTCTTAGTTAGAAATTATAGTAACTATAATTAATTTCTTGTGTAAACTTGTCTAAACAAAAAGTAATCTTAACCACTAGTATCGATATTTATTAACACCGAGTTTCAATTTATTAATTTACAAAACTACTTTTGTATTTTTTAGACAATGAAGAATTTCAATGCAGAAGCATAAATGATCATTGCCTTGTATGTGGCAAAAGTGGATGGGTCAGAATCTGTCATAAAAAGGATCTGAACACTGAAAGGCATGCAAGACAACACTTAAAGGTTAAAAATAAATAAATTGTGATGAGCATTTCAAACAATTTTTTCAGATTGAGTAAATAAGAAAGGTTTTAGAGAATTTTTATGAAATTCGATTTTGCTGAAATATGGTAAGGTCGTTTTTCCAAAAGGGTTTTCCAAACATATATAACAAATAGTGTAAATAACAGTGCATATATATAACAATACTTCATTTAATTATTAAATTGATTTATCTACTTTCATTTCCTAGTACTATTTAAAAAAATATCCTGATTAAAATATCCTAAATTTTACTACATATACATATATATGTGTAAAGAAATGTCATTTTTCAAAAGGTATTATAGTTTAAAAACGTATATGAAAATGATTCAAACAGGTAAATAATTTTGAAGTTCACTCATAAAAATCATACTTTAAGGTGAAAATTCTTTGAAACGAGGCTTTTGGTTGGCAATTTTTTTAAATAAGGTATACTTGGTAACCAAGGCAAACTACTAACCTTGCACAGAGGCCTTGATCCGAGTTATGTTTAGGTAGTGAGTGGTGGACATATACTCAGCCCACTCGTCACACACGCCAGTAGGTAGAAGACGACAGTCCTCGAAGCGGAAGTTCTGCCAGTCACTGTGTCTATTCCCCCAGTTGTACCAGTCCCCGCTAGAGGCACCCCTTCCCCCTCGACCCCTACTTCGAGCCCGAGAGCTGGCTACGGGATCGGATTGATGACTTATGCCGAGCCGGTTCGTGCAGACCTCATAGGCGGCGAAGCAAGACGATTGACACGGGATATCGAAGAGCTAATAAAGAAATTTAGGAAGGAGGGGCGGATTACATCACATCAAGCATGCTACTTGCTATTCGTGCCACAAGTATAATGGCACAAGTATATACAGTGCCACAAGTATATTATAATTTGTCATAATAAGCGCTTAAAGTCGTACTAATGTATAAAAAAGTTGTTGATCATCTAGATTACCAGGCCAGGCTAAATTAATAGAAACGCATTAAAAACTGTAGATAGAGACACATAGCATATGATACTTCATGTAATTTTTAAGCACAGGCTAGAGAATCTCACTGACGGAAGGGTGTCTTATCTGAAAATATGATGCTGCCCGTTTCTTCTTTGAATAAGTGATACGGTTATATCGGTTATACGGTTTGAATAAGTGATCCCTCGAAAGCTTGACTATCATTAGCTAATATAAACAAATTATTAAAAATGTTATACTAATTGATTCATGAATAGTTTTCTTATACAGAATAAAGTGGTTTTAGTCTAATTAGATAACTAATTAGAGGTTTAATTCTAATTAGATGACTAGTCTTATATCGTCAGTGCAAATATGCGTCTCCTCAATTATACATATATAACTCTTTGGTATCCATATACCAACACATCTATCAGTCACTATTGACTAATTAAATTTAATAAGAGACCAAATTACCTCACAATTTAAAAGCATAGTACATATTTTAGTAAATGATTGCGGTACGTATTTGCAGTTGAAAAAAGCTTGAGCATAATTTTAACAATGAAATACGCAGTGTTGTAAATAGTATTATAAATAACCTATTTATTGTATATATATTAAAGACTAAAATTAAAAGAAAAACGGATTTCATAAATTTGACATTAAATGGATTTGACAAATCTGAAAGAAAACACATATAAAAGAAAAGTTGGACAACATTGCTATTGATATTTTTTATAATTAAAAAATAGATTGCAATAGATTTAAATTTACTATAACAATTAAGAGCAAAATAAAAAAATATATAATAATAGATTATAACATTTAAAAAGTGAACTTATAATAGCTAATCTTGACAGAAAATTTCGAAAATACCTTTTGTTACTGTATATAATTTTATGAACTATAAATCTTTAATCAATATATTTACATTTAATGCGTATCAATTAATTGTTGAAAATTCTTTCGTAATTTATAGCGTGTAGGTATATGTATTCAACGTAGCACTATAAATTTATAATTCTTTTACTCATAGTTAAGAAATATATCGTATTAATAAAATATTTAATATGGATATGTTTCGAAATAAATTTTAAAAAGTATTGTTGTTTTACTAACAATAACAGTATGCAAATATAGACGGTTTTATTAATATATACCCGTATAAGCAAATAAGAATTTTGAATTTGTTTGAAATTATGCAAAGTTCGTGATTTATATGGTATAACCATTTAAATTAAAAGGCATGATTTTAGATATAAAAACTTATATAAAATGTTATAATACTTATTACTTAGATTTTTCCGTTATTTTTTATTTCAAAGCTATAAAATGAAATTTTATCAAACTTTTGTAAATTAAAAAATACTTTTTAACAAATCGTAAAATTACGCTTCCAGGTTCTAGAATAATCATAAAATAAGAACTACCTGTTGACTTTGGCCTCTATGAGGACAATTGATAAGGAAGATGGTACATTGAAGACGTTTCCTAAGCTGCTTACAGTCCGGACCCCAGAGTGAACCAGCAGAAACTGGAGGGCCACTCAGTTTGAAGTCGGCACAGATAGTTCTTATCGCCGGATCATCGCAGCCATGGTAAGTGAGATTCCCGTTGAGTCGCTGGTCGCTGCCATGACTTCTGAGTCCCAACTCTCCAATACAAATTACCCAACTGACTAGAAGGTGTAGAAATCGTGGACACAACATACTGACAATCTTTCTGATGTAATTGCCACTTACGCGGGCGTCACAGATATATAATTAATACGCACTGGAATTAGCGCGAGGGCGTTACTTTGTCTGTCAGTGAGCTGCAGGTCAGAAGTTATATTTTGCGCACAGAATAAGATTTAATGTAAGAATGCGAAAAGGTGCCGTTATAACGCGCAGATTGTGATATAGTCCGAAGGTTATCTAAGCTTTATATTATAGCCGGCAAATGTAGTTTGTTGATTGTGTGATTGTATATTTACTAACAGCCAACGAAAATCGCTTATTTTGCGTAACTTTTTTCACCTGCTTTGCCCCAACCTCATTCCATTTTGAATACTATGTATTGGTGTATCAGGTGACAACAATTTAAGAAATGAAGAAAGCAAATAGTAATTTGGTGTAACAATTTATTTGGTAATATTCGTAATAATATAACAAAGTGCCTTCCACAAAGTATTATAATATTTATGTTACATGGGATTCTATCACCTTCCATGCGATGTAAGTAATAAATCAGTTTTCTATTTTATGCTCCTAAACGTACAATATAATGTGTTGGCAATCTCTAAATTAGTGTTTAATTACTTTACTACATGGCAGTGGTTTACAATGTACTAAGAGCATTTAACACAAAACTAAAAAAAGTGTCTACTAGTAAAAAACACATCCGTAAGACCCTGTGTACAAATTTAGGTATATATGTAGGTATATTATGTTTAAAAGTAGAAATGTAAACAAATTAGGAGGATTTTCCCACCCCGATCTCAGACTAGACATTGACTACGGGTAATTAATCTTCGTGATAACATTATAATCTCGAGCTGTCGACAATATTGTGCTGTTCATCCATCCTTGAAAAAGACGATGGCCATTTTTATATAATACTACTTTTTAGTCATATACATGGAACTCTTCAAATTTACCATATATGAAAAATGGCCGTGGGAAGTAATATTATAGGAAGATTCATTTTTTTGTCAAAAATCACATATATTAATTTAATTCAGAACCATTTCGACAATGTGTACATGTATAACCTGATTAGGACACTTAGAATCTGTTATCTTTCACGGCTAAGATACCATCGGAATCTGTAGAATTACTTCCAGATAAGTATAAATCTCTAAAATATATTAAATAAAAATTCCTACAATTTTAACTAAGATATTTCTTTTAAATTTCTATTTCAGACATTGTATTTAATCAAATCTAATCTAATTAAATTATAATCTAAATTCATCAATTTCCCTGAAAACATTATTTAATCGTTACAAAGTTTTTTTTCAGTAAGCTATATACATAGGTACATATCAAGTGAATATAGATGATTATATTATTAAATTTCTATACCGTTTTAATTTTGGATTATGTCTGCAGATATCATTGAAAATATTTTGTCTAATTTATTTATTCTTCGGTACATTCTGTAATATATAATTAAAATATATGTACCATGAAACAAAAAGCCTTTTCATGTATCAGATTATTCTCAGTTGTTTATGTTAATTGGGTTATAATAATTCGGACAATTTAAATAATCAAAGCTGATTATCATTTCCGAAAACAAAAAAACAAATCGGTTAATTTAAGTTATTAGAAATGTGTCATGTTTAAATAACCCCCTAATAATATAATAATCGAAAACATAAACTGAATTAGCTATTTAAAAAATGTTAAAATACTTTTTTTTTAATTGACAGATTAAATTACATAAACATATATGATAGTTTTCTTTAAATAAATTTCCATAGTTATAAAGAGAGATATGGATGAAAATGCTTTTGATATATACATACAGCTGATGTGGAAGATATTTATAATCATTGGTTAATACTATAGTCATTTATACAGTTGTTAATTAGCATATTTTGTTAATTGGCACGTTAATTATAAACTAAATACTCGTATTAGTAAAATAAAACCATACAATTATGTATAAAAATGAGATGTAGTGAAGTCTTTATTTTGAATTATATAATTAGGTATCATAAAAATGAGCTAAATAAGATTTAATAAAATAGCTAATAAATAAAATCCAAAATTTTAAACATACGAGTATTTTTTATTTTATGTCAACTTTTCTGCGTACATTGCATTGCGCTCGAATGCATTGTAATTTGCATTTATTACCTCACAAAGTCATGCTTAATACATAAGTTGCCGAAATGAATAAATTATAGGTACTAATTTCTCAAATTAAATTTTTATAGATACATACATAGATATATTTACACTTGCAAAATTTATTATTAGATCGGTAATTGCACGCGTTGATATAATTGTAGATGCTTTATAGATGTTTTGTAGATGTAAGTGAAAGTTTACTGGTAAGAGCGGAGGAAGGGCAGAAAACAATTGAATGAGATAATTATAATATGGTTTGATTGAGGCGATGGGTGAGATAAGCTGGAAACAAAATATAATTGTAAGGCTTGATGGTGGCTTTTCCAATTATTGGTCCTTCAACAAAAACCAAGTTGATTGTGACTGGTAATGCAACGTGCCAATGCGCAACGTGAAGAGCTGACGCAATGTTATAGGTTTCTTCAGGTGAGAGGAACGATGATCCGCTGTCGCATATTTGTGCGTGGAGGTATATGGTGGTGTGAAAAAACCAGATATAAAAGGTGACAACCTGACATCTGTATACTACTGCCCAATTTAGCCAAGCTTTCACCTTTATTGAGTGAAAAAGGGAAATAATTTGCAAAATATTATATATTGCACTATTTTATAACCACATTCTTACACATATAAAATTAAAAATGATAAATATCGAGTAATATTTGACAAATAGTTGATAATTGAAATCGCGGACAACGAAATATTATATACTATATTTATATTATTATAGTATTATTTACTGTAGTATATAATTTAAACCAATCACGTTATCCTCGATTGAAATATTTGTGTAAAGATATAATGACAAAATAATTTACTATCATATAAACGGCGCACTAAGATAGAATATAATACGATAAATATACATATCTAGATAATGTGTAATGTGAACAAATATTTAAAAATATTCTCTTACCGGCCAAGACTTCATTGTACGATCTATTGGAAGAACCTAATCTTTTCGAATGGTTGTCGATATTGATATTTTGCATTATACCATAAGAAACTCAGGAACTGGGGTGTTATAAAAATGTTGTTGAGGAAAGACGTCCTCCTATTCTGGCCCGTTTGATGAAGATTGCGTCATAAATTACTTCCAATAATTTACCAATACTGTACTAATTGACATATCATCTTTTATTATCTTATAATGATAAGTGGTCAATATTGTCTGAAAAAAATATTGAACCAACCATAACGAGCTAAAATCTATTTGGAGAAACGCGACGTCATACGAAATGTGCGACCACTAAGAACACAAACTTTTCCTGTGCTATTAAATATGTTTAGGAATTAGCTGAAAATTGTTGCGCGTATTCTACTCAAAATTACATAGTTGTGAGATTATTTTTATCCTATTTAACAAATAATCTTAAGAATTATGGCCATGGATCAACAGATGATCCATCCGGGTCCATATGGGTTATCCGTTGTTTGTGCTCACTGACCAGCGATATCTACTTCAATATAACGAGAATTGGCCATTTTGGTAAATGTGCTACTCATAAAACACAGGTATTTCAAAAATGACGGAAGTTCGTCTATGTTGGCTTCTTTTGTTATTTCTATGTTGGCGAAAGCTTCTTTGAAAATTTGTTTCAATGGGTGAAATAGAAGTTTTGGCTAAGGCAGGTGTAATGATTTCCAGTTGAAGAAATTACAGATTTTTCTTTTTTGTGATTGCTATTATACTTTGCAGTTAACAACTCTGCATCTCCAATGAAGCTTGCCATTTTTGCTGCAGTTAAAATTCAGCATTAAGGAACCACGATACAATAAGACACCCTCTATTTTTAAAAATTCCATGATATAAAATAACAGGATTGAATAACGTTTATATGTACGCTTAAGATGAAGTGATACAGCTCGTGATAAGACGAAATGTGTTTCAATCAAAATAATCATAAAGCTACTACGTAACCAAATTAAGATACACATAACAAAAAACAACAATTGAGTGTTGGTATATAGCCATAAGAAAATAAACCGAACTGTAAAAACACATTCCTATTTAGCACTACAAAAAAGAGTAGGCCTTATTTGAAATCTCAATGGCAATATGATAGGAACTATTTGTGATAAAAATTACCAATTCCGTCTTCATAATTACCCCCGTTTATATGTACTGTTAAAATTGGTACTTTCTAGGTTATAATAACTATAGGGAGTTATTTCAAACAATGATTTATGAATAAATGAATGCTATAAATAAGAAATGCTGAAATAATAAAATAAACAATAATAAATAAATAAAAAGTTGTCGGTTAGAGGTTTATCATAAACTAATCAACTCTGCTCGTTATGGTTATCATAAAATAAAACAGCTGAAATTTAGATATAAATAATCGAGCATAATCGAAAACATGAATTAATTATAGGCCTGTGGTAAATGTGTTTCTTAACTTTGAATTCTTTTTTATAGTCAAGGACTTCGTGAATATTTTTGATGGGGCCAATGCCACACGCTACCAAATAATTAAATCAGGCATAAATATAGTAGGATATTTGATATATATATACGATACCTACAAATACATAATAATCTAAATTACTGACTTTATTGATGAAGTCTATTTTAGCAACATGATTAAATTCAAATCAATTACATATAAAATCAAAATTATTTCTGGATTAGGCGTCTGACTTCGAATAAGAAAATTTCAGGTTAGTCTTGCGCGGGTCATGACTGGTTTTGAAAATCTTTTAAAAGCAACTAGAATGGTTATAATATACATTATTATGATAGAAGAGTAGACTATTGTCCAGTCTAAATAAACAAAAATCCACAACCAATTTATTATTAAAAACATAAGCTTTCGGTTTATCTAGACCATAATCACGATTTATAATGTAATATATACGGATAGTTATTTACTTGTGTTCGACAAGAAATTATGGTATTTTCAAGCTTAATTGTATTAAATATAATTTTATCATGCAATAATAATTACTTTATAGTTTCGCTGTTTTTCGAATATTTATTAGCCAAGTTAAACACTTTTTGCAAGTGTTTTTGAAAAGCCCAAGTGATCCTATAAATTAATCCTAATTCTTAACTTTATAAGAATATAGTTTACAAAACATTTTACTAATATCATTAGTTATACAAAATGTTTAATGTATATATTGATTAATATTATAACCGATGCCGGCAATTCAGTAAAAAGGTATTTTGAATTGTTTAAAATTAGAAATCTAAAGGGCAAAGCATATCTCAAATTTAATCAAAGTGTCTTTTTCAGTTAATATCTGTATATTGCATTTTATAGTGGCAAAATATGTTCTTCTCTTTTAACTATATTCTGTTTCATCATTATATGCATATTACTAACATAATATAATCTAATATTTAGATAGATAATATATAACAATGACAGCTACGGTAAATTATTTGAGGTAATAAGCAGTATAATTATATCAGTGACTACTGTCTTAGGAAGTCTCACTGAAATACCAAGTGGATCGGAGTAAGTATATATTTCGTCTGATTTAAACGAATTGCAACAGAATGAAAATGCTGTCTACATTGCCTTTATTAAAATTGCGAGACTTAGAAAAGCTTCAGAGATACTTTTTATTGTCACAGTATATAATACACACATTATTATTATAATGTACAACTTGTTCATAACATTAGACCAAAATAATAATAAACTGGAAGGTAAACACATTATGCTCGCATAAGCAATGAAGTAAGAAGTTTCAAATTTAACCATAGTGTGTATTTAATTCAAATCCAAAAATAGTCGTGAATTTTAAAAATTCAATATCACTTTATTACATCTGCATGTCGAAAATAAATATTTGGAAATAAGTAAACAATACTTGGGAATATTTGAAACACCCATGCTCTCTAAAAATAAAGTTAACTTAAAAAACACAAATAGTATAAAATATCATCTTTTTGATATATCCAGAAAAAATAATGTACAGTATATAACTAGTGGATTACAGCCCAAGAAAATACTTGCAATGGGGTGTAAAATATTAAACTGGTACCGACTGATAAATAGCTAAGTACAAAGCTGTCAAAACAACAACAAGGATAGCCTGTTCAAGAATGGCAACAATTAATTAGTTCCCCCAGATTTAGAGATAAAATTAAATAAAAAATATACTTCGTTATTTCAAGAGTTGGTTTATACCTGAAAATGAAATATAGTACACTGAGCTAAATGCTTTGAAAGATATCAGTATTATTCACACTGGCCTTGTTATGGTCAGCAGCACTAATAGTTTCACAGTATGAGTATAATAGAGGTCTTATACACAGAATGGTAGGTATATGTATAATAATAGTCTTTGGTGAACAATTTACAGGTTATTTGCTTGTACATTGAGATGTACAAATTGACTTGTTTGGTGGTGCCGGAGATGCCCCACTTGTGGTATGTCATATTTTTATACAAACATAGTTACGTTCTATTTTAAATTAACGTTTGCTCTTGGGCGCATGCAGTACAATAATTGACTTTCCGCCGAACGGGGAGAGGTAGTTGATGTCGAGTTCCTTGTAGATCATCTTGGTGAAGCCTATATCGAGGAGATAGACGTGGCCGATGGGAGGCCAAAAGTTGCCCTCCCTCCCGCGACAGAAGAGGCGGTGATGCGCGGTTGAAGGAAGCGCCAGATTGATACACAGCTTCCACTTGACCGAGGAGATCGCCGGCGGATTTATGGTCATTAGAGGGGCCCGGTTGTCTTCGCACCACTTGAACATGGCGCGGGCGTCGCGACTCAACTCACCAGGTGAGCCGTCGAATTCTTCAATACACGAGAGAATGAAGTCAACAGGGGTCTTGGGGAGATCTGTAAAAAAATCAATAAAAATATAGTTAATCGAAATATTAAAGCTATACAAAACTACCCTTTTTATCAATGCTCAGATTGAAAACTAACCATCATTTCTGCTCCACAAATGACCTCATGTATCGTCAATAACACAGATAAAACAGTCGACAAAAGCTAATTGCGCACAGCATTTTCTCGGAAATTAATGTGAATAACCTCGACAAGACGGACTGCGTACAGCAATTAGTTGGACAATTTAATCAAAGCCGTGACAGTTTCATGGGTTCATATGCAAGCAACTTGATCAGAAAACTCGAAATCATCATGTTTAAAGTATACTAAACTATTAAATACACCTCCATAATAAAATACAGTACGAGAGGTGGTGGGTGAATATATTCTCATAAAATACAAAATGTTGATGCGATTAATACTATCAACCGGTATATTTTCTTAAAATACAATAACATTTTAAAAATATAGTAAGCTAACAATACACTGTTGAACAAAAACGATTTAAGTACATTTGAAGTACCTACTTGACATTTCCAAATGTGAAAGTACATATTACATTTAAACAAACTTTTCTTTTTTAACACAGAGTTATGTATGAAGAAAAAACTACTAAATAGATTTTAATAGTAATGTAATTTTTAATTGTTAACTAAAACTATAATGCCAAGTTTAAAGATAAAAGTGAATATAATAAGCAATAAATTATCCAATTATTAAGACAATTTTAAAGCAGAATTGAAATGACAATACAGTATAAATGATATAGTAATATTCGTTAGCCCAAATACAAGTTTAATAATTAAATGCTATTGAAAATATTATAGTATGAGATTAGATTACTATATTCAGGGCTCCCACACATTTACCTATTTAATTTTTCCTGTTTTCCAGGTATTTTTCAAAACTGAAATTTATTAATTAAATGACAGATGTTTTATAAGTAAAATAGATATATTATCTATATGAGGAATATGAGTCCTATTAAAAGTTCTGATTAGCTGTTATTACCGATCCTGAATTAAAACATTTATGAACTTTTGAAACATGTTGGTAAATTTTCTAGTACTCTGTTAATCAAATTAGTAATGTCTGAAAATAAAATAAAATAGATTAGCCGCCATAGGTGAAACTTTCGGGATAAAAATACATCTTGTTAAAATTCTGTGGTCTTAATTTAACATAAATTCAAAATTAGAACGTTTCTTAATTTTTTTTGGATTAAATCCAAAGCCTTTTTTCAATTGTAAGGAAATGTGGGAACTCTGTACATTAAAAAATATACATAATATGATATTTAATTTAAACAAAAATAACATATTTAAAGGAGAAATATTTTGCAAATTTGCAAGATATAAAGGAATGTGAGCTTTAACTTGCTGGTCAACAAAAATTGGTAACGTTGGCGAAGAACAAGTGGAACATTGATCAATATTACCATAACGTAGCACTGTTTTATGCTACCATTATATTATTAGTCATACCCTGTATGTATTATACCCTTTCATGTTTGAAATTCATTGTAACATAAAATCTCTAATAACATTCCCCTTGATTACATTAAGTGGCTTTAAAATGTTAAGTCAATAAATTGAAATACCTACACGTATTTATCTAGATATTGCAGACATTTCGTCTAAGCAATAGTAATCTTGTTCCGGAATTGGTTCCCCCACTCACCAGAATGTATCAACTGGGACGGTGTGGATTTTACTTCAAAAAATGTAAAACACCTCTATGTAAATTCGCCAGTTATTTGTAATTTCTGAATTGAAATATAGAAATTGATTTTCTATGGATATTGAATTTCTTACTTAATTCAACTTTTAGATGTTATTGTAGTTTAATAAAAACCACCGAGTCACATAAAAAGATAAGTGGGAATATATTAACCACCCACCACCTCTCCTACACGTATTAGTAGTACAATCATGATAGTATCAACGAAGGGTGACAAACTAACCCATTGGGTTCCTTAAGACGTTATCCTGCGCCGCGACATCCTTGTAGAGCTGGAATTCCGTGGCGAAAAGGGCACAGAATGGGTCAACAATCGCCCACTCGGGCAGGCATATTGTGACTTTAATTTCCCGTGAAACAAGATGGCGGGCGACTGCAGCCCCCAGTGCCCCAGTCTTGTGGCGGCCGAGAAGGACCACAACACGGGGCGTCTGATGCAAGTTCGTCACAGATAGTCTGTGATGAGCAGATGGAAATTGGTATGAGACAATAAATAAGAGGTAAACTATGTCGGAGTATCGTTTAAACAAAATATAATACTAAATTGACAAAAAATGTGCCGGTAAAAGAATAAAAAGTATGGTGCTATTTTTTATTTATAAACTCTTCACCCGTGGAGGGGGTATATACCTTTTTAATTTCCACTCTTTTCAATTTTTTGCGTGTGCAGAATTTTATTCGTTTCCCATTACAGTTACATAAGTGTTGGAGTCACACTGTAAGAATTTCAGAATTAGTTAGTATTGCTCAATCGCAATAAAGGTTTAAAATAGATTCCTAACCCACTCTCCCTCCAAGACGAATGGTTAAGTATACGAATAGAGACAGCCAATGTAATAACAAAAAAGATGTGTAATTTAAAGAAGTAAGAGATGCTGAGCAATAATCCCAATTTTAATTATTATTTCAAATAAGCTTTAAAAAATAAGAAACAATATGCTTATAATTATCAAAAAGTGCAATATTGTAAACAGAAGTTTCATATTTTAACTATTTGAAATATTGTGCAATATTCAGTAATAATATGCAGACGATGTGCAATTTACTCATTGTTAATAGAAGAAAAACACAGTCCTGAATTGTATTTTATAGTCTGATTTATTAGTATAAATTTTCAGGACAACTAGGAAAAAGAATGTGAACATCCTATTTATTTACATCGTTAAATGACAAAACTTTTACTTTTCATTGAGTAACGTATTAGTGTGCGAAACAGTTTATACAAAATAAGTAATGAAACAAATATTTTTTAATGAACACAGTGAAAACTTTATTTTAGTTATAAAATGAACATTATGTTAGTCCATAGTAATTGATGGCTAGGTATCTGCATCAAGAATGATTCAATGAATCTAGATTTAATTAAACATAATTAATACAAATAATCGTTAAATAGTAACTTAATAAGACGAGCAAAATTTTTGTAATCGACCAATTATCTTACATAATTCTCATAAGGCTGATAAATGAAACTAAATAACAATAAATAGCACACAAAAATCAGTATCCAGAATTCCGAAAATAAAGCCTTTAATGAACTTATCTTATTAGTTCGTTATATTTATATCGATTTTTGCTACGGTGCAATACACGTAATTATTAAAGTGTAATGCAATGCAAGTAGTCACCTCGACTCGCCACCTAGCTGTTGGATGATCATTTCGGCAATAGCGCGGCCAGCAATCTCAGAAATCTTTGACCAGGTGAGACCCATCTTATCGGCGGTGGCAAACAGGCGGCCTCGGAGTTGCATGTCATCGAGGACAGGGATTCTCCGGCCCTGGTCCGTGATCCAACTAGAGGGCGGATCAAGTGGGCCGGCCGAGCTATTTGCATTGGTGTAGGGGAGGCGGATTAGTTCCCGGCTGTCCACAGGCGGACAAGTAATTGCCTCAGCAAGCACAAACTCAGAGCACTTGTACTTAGCGGAGTCTGAAACTGTCACATACATAATAAGTTGAATGTGAATAGATGAAGAATTAAATTAACACTTCATAAAATGTTAAACTTGACAGTGTCACTACATATAAAAAATAAACTGGATTAAAGAATTTATGAAATCAAATACGGTTTAAAAATTTCCAGCGAGTATATTGTGTCCGTTAGAAACTGTTTCTATTGTAAAAGATAGATCAGTTTTTCAATAAAATTGGTATTCCTGTCGTCAAACCGGTTTAGACCATTATCGATGTATATAAGTTATAACATACTGATAGCGGCAACATGGTTGTCATGATTACAGTGACAAATAATGCTATCCAATCATCGCAAAGTATAGAAGGGCGCTTGATAAATCCATCTAGATTGCTTTGGGGAAAATATGTTAAAGGGATGTAATTTATATAAATCTTTCATATAACACTTATTTTAAAATTATTCATTTCTAAATCTATAATACTTACTACTAATAATTTATATCACCACTACATATAAAAAATGTATATTATGATAGGAATAAATAATTTGAAATCTCTCCATACACGATAATTACAAATTCGAGAGAAATGGTAGAGTTGTGTGATGGCCGGTTGTAAATTCGTTTTTTTTTAATTATAAAAACGAAAAACGCATTACATTTCACGTGTAAGTATTATTTTAATAAGAATACTATATTAATGTATATTTAATTTGTAATTATTATAATCATAATAATATTGATAATATTTTAGTTTATTTTTAACAGTTTAACAAGTTATTCTAAATCTAATATAGCTTGTCCCATTCTCACAACTGTCTATAATCTGAATATGTCAGATTTAATTAAACTAGTTATGTGTAAATTATATAAATTATTAGTATGGTAGAATCTGCTGTTGGAGACATTATAAGGGGACCTAAGTATCTTTTGGCCCCATGACATTTTTTATGTATTACTATATATATATATTTTTGATTTTTGTGAATATACCTATACATCCTATCATGTGATTAAAATTTAAACAATTTATTTATCAAACACTAGTATCATCATGTAACACCACAAGTTACATGATAATAATCACTTTATTACTTTTAAATATGATATTGCTTGTTTCTAAAAATTAATTTTTGTTCTTATATATTTTATAATAAAAAATGCATTGAAAGTGTTCTGTTTATAACAGCAACTTAAACTATGATATAGGAGAAAATCATGTGTCTGCATTTCCCTCTGATGAACATAAAATGCAAAGGTGGACCGAAAATTTTCCAAACAAGCTACAGCCAGGTATGTAAATAAACTATGCTATTCATTGTGTTGTGCTTATAAAAGTTGAGTCACATAATACTATAAGTATCCAATATTACATTATATTTTAATTCATTTATTCTTTTCGGTGTATTGAATCAGTGTGAAATAATTGATGTGATTTGTTTCATTTTGAAATGTGTTGTTGAAACTTTCATTTTATTTGTAATTTATTTAAAATAATTAATCTTTATATTCTGCCTATATAATTGTTATGTGTTTACCGTAGAGAGTTAAGTTGAAAAAAAACGTGTAATTCATGTTATAAATTATGAATGACACGAAGAGCCAAATCTTAAAAGACTATTAACTATAATATTTTGTGCTAATTTCTCAAACTAATGTGTTAACATTTTTATCTAGTGTTAAACTATATAACAATTTGACACTGAATGGTAGCACTTTATATGCAGTTGGTAGCACTTGGTATGCACTTTATTTGTATTAATGTCATTTCACTATTTATTAAAAGAATTTTCCAATTACAACATTTAGGTACACTAGTTTTACAAATCTATTTTTAGCTATGTATGTCTGTTATTGTAATTTAAATTAAATTGTCGCTTGACTGTCATTTTCATTACAGAAAGTAATTAAAATATGGGAGTATGTGAATTGCACTGGTCAATCAATGCTCTTATACTGGCTACCATAAAGAAGCGACCTTATTGAATTATTCATACAGCAGTTAATATTTAGTTAGTTTTGAAATTAGTAAAAGTAAACATGTTTTTCTAGAAATTAGAAAATTATTATAATTAAAAAAATTTAATATAACGGCAAACATGCATAATGAAAACTATTTATAAAATACATGAATAACTTCCTAATGTTATTTTAAAACTGCCGTGATTTATAATTTTAAATTAATTATTAATGATAATTCTTAATACTAGAAGCACAAAGCGTTTTTGATTGCCTATTAGCCTAATTTTCGATTATTTATATAGAAAACGACCTGGGTCGGACATGGTAAGATGGTACAAACCAAACGAACCCTTTCGAGTCTCTATACAATCGACTGGCACAGTGACCAGCCAGGGACGAAGGAAATTAATTATAGTCCGAACCCACTCTTACAAACTGCCAGTCTAACCGCTGGGCTACCTCGTCCCCCTAATGTGGAGCACCAGCATTTAGCATATGCAGTCAAATATTCTCTATCATTTAAGTACTTTTTGTGTATTCATGTAGTGTTTTTAGATAAATTTATATAATAAAAGATACTATAATTAAAAAAAATTAATATAACATATTGTGTAGTTTTTTAAGGCGGTGATTAATATATGATTAGTTTCCTAATCAGACACTTTTAAATGTATTAAAAAGTCAATATTTAACTCATTTGAGTTATGTATAACGTCATCAACTACTCCAGTATATTCTCTGAAAATATGTGGAATGGAAAGTGTATTAAGAATTATGCATGTACCAAAAATTTCAGAATAAGCGCCTCACTAGAATTTGCATAAGAAACAATGAAACACCATTTGTTGATTACGCCGATACTAAAAATGAGCCTTTTAATGCATCGTTCTAGCCGATTTATTAGCGGTCAATGATAGGCCTCTTCTCCTTATTATTAATGTTAGCATCTCTAAAGTTAATCGTTGACGCACTTGTTCTTGGTTTGACCATGTTACCCTATCGTCTAATTACTATTGCTTTAATTGTTAAATACACAGCATTTGTTTTGTTTTATCGCGTCATTAAGAAAAATTATTAAGTGTACATTTACTTTGCTGAAATTATTGATTTCGCCGCTATGTCTTGTCGACTATTTAAATATAATTATGAGATTAAATTGATTTTAAAAAATGTTGGGTTTAGAAACTCAATTTCTCTACCTGATTAACTTGACTGGTCAATAATTTATTCCTTATCTAAACCGTGGTAATTTCATTGAGAAACGAAACGGTTTCAACAGGACGGTTTGAACCAAACCAAACCGTTTGGAAAATGGTCTATTATATAGAAATAAATTGTATTATTTTTATATTATGTCTTAATAATTGGCTTACATAAGCCAACTAATTGTGTATTCATGTAGATTACATTACTTCTGGAAAAATGTGTCATTGACAATAATGTTTTTTAATTGTCCTATTTTTATTAAGTTTCACATCTTAATACACTCTTAGACTGATTTATAATTATTAGCCGTCAAAGATAGGCCTATTCTCTTAGAATTAATCTGACCTGCTGATATCGGTATATAAAAACAGGATATTTGTATATTCACAATGTGATACGACTTTTTTATAGCTTTATAGAAGTTTTTTCGACTAGAGCAACAAGTTATTTTGTTTCTTATATTGCTTTAATACTAAGTTACACCTCTTACTACTGCTACTATTTAAAGTAGAATATAAAAAACGATAACAATTTTATGACAGAGAATTTTATAAGCAATGTTATAAAAATATGAAAATTAAAATCACAATTTGAATTTGTTTTACTGAGAGTAAATGTGATATAACATTTATCATATGGCTGGAAAAATAAAAGTAATTATAACAATATAAATATATACTATACTTTTTAAAAATACTGATAAATTTTTAGCTTAAATCAAATAAGAAACATTTCCAATTAATATTCTATAGATGTGCTAAAGTAATGTCTACTATTGTTGCTTTTTAACGGGGCAATTTAAAGAAAACCTTACAATGTTACTTTACGGGGTGTTTCACAGTTGAGGCTTAGTTAATCCACAGCTTAACTAAACCTCAACTGTGAAACACCCTGTCAGTATTGCTAACTCAACTACATGATAGTACTATATTTTGTCAGTAAAATGTCGAACTCACCGTTTTTTGTTCCATTTCTCGGCCTTATTTCGCTAACAACTACGTCACCATGCTCCACAGGCTGACCAGCTGAGGTGATGGTAGTCATGGTCGTCTGCTGGTAGAAGGCCGCTTTGTCAAACAGGGCCAGATTACCTTCAAAGTCAAACTCTTCTCGTTTGACTTCCTCGACATCGGAGAACAGCCAACTCTGTTGTCGCTGACGACCGGTCTGTTGTTGCTGCTGACGCTGTTTCTTTTGACCACGCTGACTGTTACCAGTCCGCGATGACTGAGTGTGATCCTGGGGACCTCCAACAGTCACCAGTTGCATATCTAATACAGAGTGAGAGAAATCAATGTAAAACGACTCAGTTTAAAACAGGGTTTATTTTAACAAGAATGAATACTTCCTTCATACAAAAAAACCTGAGATTTAAAAAATCAAATAACTACAATAAAATCAATAGTTTTATGTTCTAATGTAAATTTCTCATTGTATTGTATACTATATAGCTAATCCTGCTTAAGTACAAATACACATATAATATACCTATATAATATGTACATATGCATATATGTATATATACATGCACATAGATATAGATATATAATATATTTGCACTCAAGTACAATTATACAGCCATGCAAAATAAAATGTACACAAAACATAATACAATAGAATAGAGCAAACATGAATTATGAAAAGATAATAGCATACGTACAAGTATGACAATAAGGCTTCTACTTAAATAATAGAGTATATGAATATTATGTAATATGATGCTTTATGTCAATATATTATCAAAAAAATACAACTTGAAAATTCTACATAAATATATCTCCTAAATAATATTTATTATTTCCAACATTTTCACCAAATTTCAACTTTTCTAACTAAAATGAACCCTATAAACACAATTAAAGATTCAAATAGAAATTTTTTTTATATAAATAAATTAAATATACTCTCCAATGATAATTAGTACCCATTACGAAAAATATTTTTCTTGTTCTAGTATAAATTATGCATCGTCAATGTAAAAATATACAAAACAGTGCATGCAAATAGTAGAATATTTAAGCTATAACAAAATATTTGTCATAATTTTAGTTAACTAATTAAATTTATTGAATTATAAATTAAAGGCAAAACTTCAATACAGTATTCATTGCTTAGAAAATGTAATCAAATTATTAAGAATTAGTGTTTTAGAATTTAAAATGATCTTTAAAAATATACTTAATTACAATAACGACTAAAACCAATACATTTTAAAGAAGATTAAAAAATGTATAACAGAAATATGTGAATCGTTTTAATGTATTTGTAAAGTTTTATTTGGATCTCGATATAACAAGAAATTAGACAATATAAGTTATAACGTTATCCTAAACATAAATTTATTTTGCTTTATCTAAATATATTTTAACATTGTTTCAACTAAATACAAAGCATTGTATATTACATGCAAGTATATGAAATATAATTATCACATATAAAATATATACAATCTGAGTCATAATTACCATCTCCTGACAGACTTCTTTGCCTTAAAGGGTGAACAGGAATATTTGATGGTGGCAGGTCCTTAGACCAGGACACTGATTGATAGTTTTCTGGGGTTATTCCACGCTTACTATCCTCAGAGTCACCACGACGACAGATTTTTCTCAAGGCTGGCGGAGACACTGGGCATATGTAGGCGGTCACTGTGTTAGGGATATTTCTTAACTTGTCACGTCTGTCCTGACCTGTTTTCTGTTGGAAAACTCCCGAAACTCCGATAGACACTGAATGGGCAATAGAGAGTACTGAGGAAGGTGGGGTGACAGGAAAGTTGGGTTTACTTATAGCCTCGGCGGAAGGTGGAGCTGCCTTTTTTTCTTTGGCTCGATCATGGATAGATAGATTTGAAAGTGGTGGAGGAAGACCATGATTAATAACCTTTCCTGACTTCTGAGCACATGGGGAAGGATGGGGAGCAGGTTGGGACTGAGTGTCAGTCATTGATGAGAAAACATCTGGTCTGTTGGTATTATCGGGAGTATCCAGCAGTTTCATATCTTGCAAAAATTCACCACTAAAAAAACCACAAATAAATCAAAACCACAATTACTTTTGAATAAACATATTTAAATGAACAAATTTTCAGTTTCAGTCTTACTTGAAAGTGACAAAAACTGATGCGCAAGGCTTTCCATCTTGCTGTGCCTTGGTGATAGTAATTTTGTCTGGCGATACACTCACAATTTCCCCAGTGTATTTACCTAGCTCCCCACAATGCAGCTCAACCCAAGAGCCAATGAATTCACTTGATGAAGACATATTATACCTTAAAATAAGAAATAAAGATATTTTTAGAATGAAAACGACACAGTACCTAATAGTTAATGATACATTTTTATTACAACATTAACAATCAGTTTACTATTTATACTTCACATACTAATTTCAACAAGTTTAGAAAACAAATCTCTGGACATTTACTATTAACTCATACAAGGTATCATGACACTCGGTAGATTTGATTTCCATCTTATTTCATTTAATAATGCAGGAAGTATTTTTTATCTTTTTATCAAAACTATATTTGTCTTTAACTATAGTGATTTAACAACAATATCTGCATATAATTCACTCAAAGTCGGATCAAGTGGCACAGATCATGGGGAACAAGCAATTGTGAATTACATACACTTGACTTGCCAATGGTATTTATTGTGACCAGACCAGGATTCAAACCCACAACGAGAGTCTACCATTCTATCCACTACCCCATGACTGCCGTCAAAATGAACATCATGGCCTATAACCCTAAAATATACAGTGTGTCCACGAAAAAGGGTGCAAACTAGTGAAATAACACAAAATGAATATAATATTTATCAACATTTAAATAGTTTGACTGTCAAAATTTAAATAGATTAAGTTGTACATTGATGCTATCTACACTCTGGTCAGTCAGCTAGTATTAAAATAAGTTATTCATTTTTCCAAAATGCAAATAAATGCTGCTGGTGATCTAAGGGATCAAAGTCCTTATACCATTGAAGCTAGAATTTTAGATGATAAATATGGTAGCATGAAAGTAACAAAGGTAAATATGACATGCAATTGATTCATGTTAAGTTTTAAAAATATTTGATAATAATCCACCTCAGGAAATAGACTTAAAATATTATTTCACTGGTTTACATCCCCTTTTGTGGACAAAACTATATAGTAAATTGTGCACTCTTTTCCAGAAATAAAATCTTAATGACTTAGTTGTCATATTCTTTAATTAACTAATCAATCAATAATTATTTCAATGCTGCCATGTAAATCAGTTTGTTAAAGTCAGGAGAATGTACTGGGATTCAAACATGCTACCTTTGGGTTTGTAGGCAGAAATATAACCCACTTGGCCAATCAATTGTTGGTTGATTAGTTGAATAATGGTGAATAATTATGATTTGTATATATCCTGACAAAGCATGAATGCAATTTACTTTATGTATTTTTATTATTAATAGCCAAATAAGCCACATATATAAATATACATAATTTGCTCTATATATTTTTTTAATTATTATTTTTTAATTATACTTCACTATAGTCATATATAACCATTCTAAAATTCGGATGTACACAATCAAAATATTTATTCTATATTTTGTACTTAGAAACTAATTTAAATGATAATAACTATATATATATACATATATGTTACCATTAATAGCCAAAATCAGTCAGAACAGATTCTGACTAGTCAGTCACTACCAGTTTTGACAAAATTGCTTGTCAATATACATACTGACCAAGTATTTGGTTAATATGTGTACTGACAAATTTTTAGCTATGTCACTATGCATAGTGACCAATAAAATATATTTCTGTATATGTGAGTGTGAGTGTGAGTGTTTCAGAAATCTCACAAAGATGATTTAATATTTCATTGTAATTTTCTTTTGTTAATTGAGAAGATGAAGGATCAATCAACTTTTCAGATATTGCTGATACAATTAAATTGTTATTTGTTGGTTTCCATAGCAGACTTAAAAAATAATGATACAGACAGTGTAATGTATCACAATATTATGCAAATCAGATACAAATTTGAATTTAACTCATTAACCTGCTGAATACACCAATTACCCAACTTAATCTGCATTATACATTTAGCAGCAATAGCTACTCTACATAAGTTATGCAATTCCATACAGAAATGGAATATAATAAATGGTAAAAATATTCAACATATAGGTGCATATGTGTTAAGCTGCAATAAACAATTAATTGCATGTTGATACAATCATACAATGTTTATTAGACTACAGTCAAATATATATATACAAATAATGAATTATGAATATAAAAAACATGTAATACAAAGAAATACAGAAATAACAGACATGATTAAAAACAAGATGTGGTACATGATACAAAAAGTAGTAATCAAATTAACAGAGCAGCCCCCCAAAATTAAAGATAACATTTGAGTATATTTAAATCATATTGAAATTGTAAAAAAATGCCATGTCCAAAAGATCTACACTGACTTATCCAGAAGTACTGACATAGTGTATTATAATAACCATTTGACCATCCACATTGGATTGGTCAGTGGATTGAAGCTCACCTTATATACTAGATCTGCTCTACTCATATTTATATTAATGAGATGGCCTCTTCTAAGGAAATCATGTGCAATGTTGCCACAGCGAATTATTGTAAAAAAATCGCAGGCAGTCTAAAAAATCGCAGGGTCAAAATGATGCTTTTATGCCACAAGGTGGATGATGGGGGGGGTGGAATAGG
>JAYRBW010064597.1:0-29263 GCA_036023295.1 Invenusta paracnida
CATATTTCTATTTAAAATATGTTTGTATCTACATTCTTTAGTATATTTTTTCACATTCAAAAATTAAAAATCGCTCCAAATGCCACGTCCGTCATGGTGGAATTGCTCATATATATCTCTCATATAATTCAAACAAATTACATTTTTATCAGGGAAACATCACTTAGCCTTATACCATATGTTAAATATAAAATTTAGGAACAGCACATATTTTCATCAAGTACTTTCTTTACTTTTATATTTTTTATAATTCTGTATAGAGCAAACCACACTTTTAAATAAATTATTTTATTTTATTTCTGAACTATACCCACCTATTTTATGACTATAATGTAATTTTTATTTTAATCTGCACTGATTATCTATGTATGTATATATATATATAAACATTTAGATAACTTTACTTTTATATTTTACAATTGTTTGCTTTTATCACAAAACATCAAGCATAAAAACATGAAGAATACTAATAATTCAAATAAACTGGAGAATAATTATATAATATATAAAGTTAGATATTACATGAATACTGTAATTACAAGGTAACTGAGATGTATCTATATTTCTATAATAAATTAAATCTAGGGAAATAGGTCAATTTAATAAGTACAACAATTTAAAATATATATATATAATATTGTTAAGTCTATTGTATTTATTGATTTGTAGTTTTAGTTATAATTGCTTCTACTATTTGTAAGTAAGTTTTACCAATGTGGTAAATAATTATATTTATATTATCAAATCATGGATTGTACATTTGAGATCTCTATTATTTTGCAGCTCATTGTAGTTTACTTTAATTGCACCATTGTAAAAATACGCAGTCATGCATGTGCTAAGCTTTGTTTTATTATAAGCAATATAGAAAACATTACAGGCTCCCTCCAGACAGTTTAATTGGTATACCACATGGTTGAAGCTTCTGCTTTTTATAGAAGACTGTAAATAAATCTTTATCTGTAGTAAATATACATTTCTTTCATACCTTCCAATACATTTCTTTCAGTTCTATCATTACTGGCAGATTTTGGCAGCTTTTGTTCATGCCTTTTTGCATTTGAATTATAGCCTTACTTGTTCAAAAAACCACTTTAATTGATAGTCTGTGCTATATCATATTATTCTTTAATATAGGCAACTATGTATTTAGAAAATGTTCTAATATCAATATGAAATATTCATTATTAACACAAAAATATTGATTACCTATCATCTTTAAAAATAATTATATTTTTATGTTATGTTATCGATATAATATTTATATTTGTAAAGATTTTAATTAATCTCATTTTTAAGTTCTATACTTAACAAATATAATAACTATCTTAACTAGTTAATAACACACACCCCTTTGTTTTTAGCATTGTTTACAGGTATTATTTTCAGTTACCTAATATATAGCATATCTTCCATTATTTAAATATATCATATAAAATAAAAATGTAAAAAAAATTGATCATGTTAAAATTGATAACAACTAGGTTAACCTAATATTCACTAAATAAAGAAAAAATAGATTGATAAATCCAAACAAGTAGTAAAAACTTAGTCAAATGTCTCAGTGGTGTGGCTTGATCAGGTGTCAGGGAAAATATGCAGGCATAACTGCTCATGACAACCTATACTTCTGGGGTATCTCTGGAGGTTTTGATTGCTCATGACAACCTATACTTCTGGGGTATCTCTGGAGGTTTTGATTGCATTTCATTAAAGATCTTTATGTGAATTTACTTCATGTACAACATTGTTGCCAACTACAGTTGAAAGATGCCAGCTGCTGGTAGAAATCACCAAAATAACTCAATTGTGGCACCAACAGATTCACAATATGCCCTATCATTGAATTTGCATATAAATTTGCACAAAACTATCTTCTTGAGCATCAGTTGTGCATGAGGAACATGAGACCAGAACAGAAATTATGCTCTTAATTCAGAATATTTATGTGTTATTCATCACACTATTTATTAGACTATTTATTAATTAATATTTTATCAATCAATTGTTGTATTCATATATCACAATAATATCAAGTTATCAACACAATGTTACATATATAAGCAATGTAATTTATTTGTAATTTGTTGTAGGTCTCAATGTAACATTTTTTGTGAATATATTACAATAATACTTTTTGCACTTACTTGTGTTATATCTTTATATTAACATCAATGCACAAAGAAAAGTTGGTTGAATCTACAATACTATCCAAAATGATATGACCACTGATCAAAAACATTGATTATTTGATAAAATAACAATTTATTGAAGCAATACAAACTATAAGTGCAAATACATAGAATCCAAGTATTATGTACATTTAACAATCACTATAAGTATGGTTTGCATTAGTTTTGGTCACTACAATATATACAGAATATATGAAAATGTTAATACTTGGTCATCTCAACATGTGCAGTTTTCACCTGTTGAATACATCTGGGCATGAACTGTGCAATTTGTTTATCTTGCATTTGTCTGTCTCGCATTTCAGCTAGAGAATATGAGTTCTCTTTAGAGACCAAGTTTTTCATTTCATCCCACATATTTTCGATGGTATTGAAGTCAGGTGAGTTATCAAGCCAGGAAATCACATTGTCTGATATTTTGCTGTCTGAGCCAATTGGTCACAATTTTTGACTTATAACATGGAGCTGAATCATGTAAAAATATGTAGCATTGTGAATTGGCATGTGTAAAGGGAGTTTATCTTGAAGCAACTCATAATACTTAGATTCTATCTATTTGCACAGTTGTAGTTTGTAATGCTTCAATAAATTGTTATTTTATCAAATCATCAATGTTTTTGATCAGCAGTCATGTAATTTCCAATGTACTGTATGTTTAAAATGTAATCTACTAAAACTATATCAGTCTACAAGGTGGTGCATAAGTTGCTTGTTCATTTATAAAAAATAGATTTGTATTTGCACAATTAGATTGTTATTCAAACACAATGAATCAGATGCTCATTATGTTAAAATATACAAGTAAGCAAAATAAGAAGTTTATAGAAACTAACATAATTGTTCAAAATATCCACCACTTACTTCAACACATTCTGGTAGTCATTGCTGTATACTATTTGCAACCATTCTGCAGAGATCTGATGTGATGGCTATAAATGCATTTCTAATTCTGATTCTCAATTCTTCTAATGAACTTGATTTGACAGAATATACATTATCTTTGATCACAACCCAAAGAAAGAAATACAGTAGAGATAAATCCAGGCAATGAGCCGACTATTGAATGGGACCTCTACAACCCACCCATCATCCTGGAAATGTTGAATCAAGCCATGTTCTGACAATTACACCATAGTTTGGAGGTGCTCTATCCTGTTGAAAGTAAAATTGGTCCAAATTAATCATATTAGTGGTGCTAGGGATGAATTGCTCTTTCAACATTATGAGATAATTTAGTGACCTCATTTAGTTACTGCATAAGACAGCCAAAACCTATACCTGGTCGGTAGGTTCATTTTCTGTTCAATGATTTGATGTGGATTGGTATCACTCCAATAGATGCAATTGTGCATATTTGTTCTTCCATTTATCTTGAACATTGCTTCATCAGTGTACTTATATAACTTTATAAAAAATGTGTGGATCTTCTTTTGGTATTCAAGAAAGACTTCACAAAACTGAAGATGTCTGTCTGGATTGTCCTCATTTAATGCTTGTAGTAGATGTGATCGATATGCTTTTAAACCAAAGTCATTCATGATCTGCCCAAGTGATTGTCTAGATATACCCAATTCCTTGGAAGAATGTCATTGAAATTTTGTTGGGCTTTGGACATAAGTTGTGGCCACCAGCTCTTTATTCGCTTAATTTCTTTGTGTTTTTGGTGCTCCACTTCTATGAGTATCTGCAACAGATCGTAACTCATTGAATTTGGCTACTAAATTATACATTGCTTGCTTTGAAGAAGGAGGTATCTGAAATGTTTCTGTTCAATGATATCCAACATATTTACAACTCTGGGCTCATCATGTAAATAAATCTTGATTACATGAATTCTTTCATTTTAATTCAAACATCTGTTTCCCTCTGCCGATATTGCTTAATTGACAAACTAACAAACTGAAATAATTATTTTTGGAGTTTCCATTTGTATTTCTGTTATTCTTGGAATTTCTAACATATCTAACATTTGATTGGTTGATTTCTGTAACATATCTAACATTTGATTGGTGGTGTGTTTGAATAAAAATCTAATTGTGCAAATATAAATATATTTTTTTTGTATAAATGGGTCAAGTAACTTATGCACCACAATGTATATAAACTTAGTATCATACTTTTATATATACATTGTCTTGTAATTAAATATGACTATATAATGTATGTAAGCTATAAATTAATTTACTTTCAATGTATACAATTAATTAAGTTTAAGTCACATTTTCAGGATACCATTTTTTACTTGAGCTTTAAAATTGATTTTACAATTTAGTTTGTTCTACATACTGCCTTGATGCTCAACATTACAGTGCTAAGACTGTAACTGCTTAGTCATGAGAACACATTTGATTATTCAGGAAGACTGTCTAGCTGGCCATCATGGCAAGTCCGGATCACACAAACTTTGTAAGAAATATATTAAATATGCAAGTAATGTTTAGACAAGACAAATGTGTTACAAGTTTGTGTACTACCCAGTCATATTTTCAAAGATTTAACACATTTATTTGTGGTTTGTAGACAATTTAAACTAGGTAGCATACTTCCAACCAAGCTGTACTTGTTTTTCAGCTATTAGAGAGTGGAGGAGTCTAGACTGTATAGTTTGCATATACTTATGTTTTAAAATAAGCACTCATAGTTGCATACAAAAGAGTTATTTAAAGGTGTTTTGACAAAAATGCACGATGCAGATATTCCAACCTGGTGACTGAATTCACTCAATCACTGACTAGTATTTAAATTCCCTTTAGTGCATCATTAAATTTTGAATGTAGAACTTCATACTTTTACTAATATGTAAATTATGTGTGAATACCACCAGCTTGTAGGTTACCTGTAAATATGTACTACCCTAGGTTAGTACTTGGTAGTAACACTTCTTGTGTTTATAGATGCATTTCTCCCCTTAAGTTTTGAATTAAACCTGATTGGTCAGGTTTAATAATAATTATATAATATTGGTTAATTGTGCTTGTTTTCACAGTGTTATATTCTATTCATTTCAGTTCAAGAAAGAAAAGCATATAAGTCAGAAGCAGATCATATTATTGAATCAATCCGAGATGACCTGAAATCTGTTCTAAATTTTGAAGGAACTCTTTCCAGTGAAAGCATATCAAATCCTAAAGCAGGATGTGTAAGACAAATTAAATGCTACTGTTACTAAGGTTATTTTAATTTCTGTATTACTAAAAAAATAAAATACAGCATTATTTTATAGTTAAATTTTGTTATTGGGTATCCTTTATTAAAACCTATATCTATGTCAATAAGTCTATGCTGTCTATAATTTTGCTGTATTTTAATTACGGAGTATTAAAGTCATTTAGATTTTACCATTAGAGTAGACTTAAATATTCTCAAGCACCTATAACATTCTTATTTAGTATTAAGTCTATATTATTGATTGCAAATTACTACTTGTAATCACAGGGCTGTCACCAAGTCTCGAATTCGGGAATTTGTATGGAATTTCATTTTATGAATTCCCGTTGGTTATTGTATGGGAATCCAGTTATTTTGGCGTAATTTTGGGAATAGTATGGAATTTTCAATTTATCTCACTGTTATAATCGAATTTTTTATAGTGATAAATTTAATTTAGGTGACAATAATTGTACTTCATTGTAGCATATAAATCTTTTGTACCTATGTGGTGTTCAACAGTCGATTTAAACTGCGATTAAGGGCTGGCGCCGCTGTAATTGACTGTCTAGGCATTAACTTCCTACATCAGCTATGAATAATGTGCACAGCGCTAACAATTATTAAATTGAATATATACCTATTGAATATTAAGTGTGGTGTATACCTATTAGCTTGGCCATTGTTTGATTGACAATGGTGAACTGTTTGAGTGTTGTGACAGTAAATTCTATTACGTAACCTCGCTCCACTATGTTATGTTACATAGGCATAGCTTAGGTTGTCTAACTGCTTCTCTCACAACCATAAACATAAATATTTATGTGTCTAAATTGCAATTTCGTTGGTTCAATCCCACCAATCACAATCGAACAGAAGAAGCTGCATTGTATTTAATTACTTGAATTCTATCAATAAATAACACCAACTATCTCAGTTAGTCTTCATTGTTGCAACAATATGTCAAAGTGTCTCTCTTTCCAAGAGTCATGGCTTGCCAATGATGAACTTAAAGCATGGATTGCTCAAGATCCATCTTCTCCACATAGTGCTCATTGTATTTTTTGTCATGGACCTACCATAAAAACTACAATAAATATTAAGACTATGGGCAGAACAGCTCTTCTGTCTCACATGAAAAGTGCTAAACACAAGGAACTTTCTCATGTGGCCAAAGATGTGTCATCTACATTTAATTGTATTAGGACACCATCAACAACAACGTATTCCACAACTAGCTCATGCACTCACCCTTTGCTCCAGAAGTCTAAAAGTGGAGTTGGGGAAAGTGTTGAGAACTATTAAGACATTTAAGTTTTTGATGATGTTGATGAGTTCTTGTAATGTTTGTACATTTTTTATAAAGTATATTTTTCTGGTTCTATTTCTATTCTATATTTTTCTATAATGAAATAATGTCAGGAATTTTTTTGTTAGGAAAAAGTGGCAGCCCTGTAATAAATATATAATAATAGAAGTGAGACATCTTTTGTAGTGACTAATGAATGTAAATAATTGAGTGATAATTGAAAAATTGCAGCTGCATATAAGTTAGAGCCCTGCAGTTAAATTTGCAACTTGAAGTATTACTTTCTGGACTTTTGGAGAGGCAACTATTAATAATTGTCAATATTGTGTAATAAATTTCACTTAAATTCAATAATATATTCAATATTTATTAATATATTGAGTTTGTTTATAATATTTATTAATATATTTAATATGTATACATTACTTAGATGTTATAAAAGATTTAGTATAGAGATTTATACTTACATTGAAAGTTAAGTCTGTCCAATCCTGCAGTCCAAGTTGTTGATGGACTCTGGGGAATCGCCATTTCAGATAGTCTGAGTGGACAATGTTAGGAGGCAATACCTTTTTTCTGGAAGGTGACTCAATAGCATGTCATTAATTACAAAACTAGAGATGACAAATTTGTTTGTCTTCTATACTACCTTTTTATTGATCTAAAAATATAAAGTACAAGTAATATACAAGTAATAAATATAAGTAAAATAATCCCTAAAAATGCTTAGCTTACCTTAGTGCCAATAGTAACCTTCATGAGGAAACCAGCATCTGCAGAAGAAAGTAATACAAATTTTTTGTATAAATTTTTATTATCAAAGAAAATAGTACTGTTCAATATTAATCTGTTTTTTATATATAGTATATGACTTGAGTTGAATCAGTATAAGACTTGACTCTGTATAATTTATGACTTGACCCATATACGAATTTACCACAATTCATAATGGCCATGCCCACCAAGCACTATGTATTGAAAATATTTGAAATAATGTTATTCAATTGGACCATGCCCATTGCATTGTGCTTGGTGGGCATGGCCCTTTACTTTATAGTATAAATGACAGAATAACAATTAATAATTATTGTGTCCATAGTTAAACAAACTAACTAGTAAGAATAAAATAGCTAAATAATAATAAATTTAAATGGTATATTTAGTCTCTGCATATAGAATAAAATCAAATACTTCAGTTTTTTAATTTTTGTTTATGTGAGTTCTACATATCTGGTGTTTGTATTTTTTTAAATATAAATATATAATTTATATGAAACAAATTGTTCTAGTACTATGTATTTTACAGTTTACCACAAGTGAATATTTTTTTAACTTCAATAACTGCTACTGCATATACCAGTTCTAGTGCGGCCTATGTTATATAAAGCTGTGCATTATTTTGATATATTCCTGCATTATGCGTTATTATTGAACCACTCAGCATTATTTATTTACTATACATTTTTTATAAAATGTCATGTGTTTTTTGTTGAATTTGGTTCAAGACTGTGGTTAATATTAAACTGTCAGATGTTTACATACCTATATTTCATTTTTTGTAAAATATAATTTTCTAAATTCGTTTTTCTTTTGTGACACATAATATGTTGCTATCTGTGATATAAACATGGTAGCTTGCATTTGAAGTTATATTTCGTACAGCAATTCAAATATTAAAATGTTGTGTCTTTTGTATTGTTCATATTTGACTAGTTAATTCATTAAGCGTCTGTCAAAAAAATCACTCATTGAAATCAAAGTAACTATCTTACTAAGACATGCAATTAAATTGCACATTAAATCATTAACAAATACTCCTGTATTTGCCAATTGTCTCACGTGTGTTGCACATTTTCCAAAGAAGAACAACAGCCTAGCGATTGACATGCTCAAAGAGAAATTTCGGAAACTTTCAGCAGCCAAAATTGACTTTGGCGTCTTTGTTGGATCGAAAATTTGAGAATGCCTCAAAGACCCAACTTTCACCTAAGATTTAAGATTTTTCTGAAGATAAACTGGCAGGGTGGGAGTCATTCAGATCTGTTTTCTTTAGCTTCCTTGGAAGAAACAAGAACCCTCAATACAAAGAGATCATCAAGAAGCTGCTAAATGACTTTCAAAAACTTGGAGCCAATATGTCATTGAATCTTCATCTTCTCCACTCCCATTTAGATCCTTTTCCTAAAAGCAACTGTGATGTCATTGACGAGCTTGGCGAGCTATAGTCATTGCTAGTATAAAGCATCGATATAGTGCACAGTGGACTCCTGTTTGTTGGCCGACTACTACTGGATATGCATGTAGGAAGACCATCAAACTGAACAAAAATGGAAAAGACAAAAATATTTTTTTTTAAATAAAGCTTATATTTTTTATTTTTTTTCACCTATTTATATATGCATTTGTAATTTGTTACCAAAATTTCCTTTTAATTATTATGAAAATTTGTTATCTCCTTTAATTGTTAAAAATATGGAATTTCTTTTTTGATAGAGGATATATAACTAGTTAATTATTGTAGTATTTATGAGACTAAATTTTCCAAAGTACATTGTTAAACTTGTTTGGCAATAGATAATTATAGATCAACATTAAGGAATAATGACAACTGTATATATGCTACAACTGTTATTGACTAAACCTTTTGCATTTAACGACTGTTAACATTTATGATAATAATTATATGTATAAATTATCTCAAACATTTGAAAACAGTTCTCTTCCAATGTAATTTAAAAAATATATTTACTAATTTAAAACTGCAATATTACTATAATATTTTCATCGAATGAATTTTTGTTTTGATAGATTTTTAAAATTGTTTTTATTTAGTCTATAAAATTATCACATATGACAATAAACTCCCAAACATCATAGGGTTTAAAATGTTGACACATGGAAGGGGAATTTTATTTATGTAATAATGGATCCACATAAAAACATGGTCTTGTTTGGGTTTAATTTGAGATGATTAGTATTTTGCCAATCATAAATATGCAGTAAACAGTTGTATAAAGTGGATATTAATATTATTGAATGCAAGTCAAAAAAATTGAAATAAATGTAGATTATTGTATCATCAGCATAAAGCTGATGCTTCAAATATCTGACAGAGGTACTGTGTACAAAGTGTAAAGCAGTGTAAAGCAGTGATCCCCACACTGAACCCTGAGGAATACCACAATGAATATGAGATGGTTAACTTATGTGTTTTTAACACCGATTACTTTACTACAGGTGGTAAGGTACGTTTTAAACCATTGAATATGTAGAATCAATTAGACCAGAAGTCAATTTAAACAAGAAATAAGTATCTCATGATGAACCATATAAAAAACGTTAATGATTTAATGAATTACATTAAATCAAGGATGCAAATATGTTAGGGTATTGTATGATTTTTTTGTGGAGATAGGGTCAAGGAAACACATTTTACATTTCATAAGTTAAAGTTGTTTAATTATGTTATCACATGTAATTGGAGGGAAATGATTGAAACATGATTATGGAATATACTAATTGTCAATAGAGAACAAGAAGACAAAAATAGCACACATATTTGTGATTTTTTGTTGAAGAATGGGCAAAGTCAGTGGAATTAGCATAATTAGGCACAATAATTGAAGATTTCCATTAAAGAAGTTGGTTGAGAGCATAATAATACCAGAGGAAGCAAGCTGGTACTTTGGCATTGCTAGTTATTTTCTGAGTAGTATTTAGTCTCAGAGCTTTCCAAAAAAAGTTAACATATGTAGTTGTGTTGAAGAAAAAAAAGTTGGTGGTCAAGAAGTCAATATGAATGTCTCCAGTAGGATAGATTGAAACAACCATCACTTGCACTTTTCAATAGTGATATTTTTGTACCATGAAGTGAACATAGACAGTGCAAGTTATAATTGGTGCATGAGTATTAATAATATCAGAAAGTATTCTGTTATAAACAGAGATAACATGATTTGTAGAATGATTAGCAGACCCAAAAATTGGTATTACAAATAACATAACTTTCAACATTGGCAATAAGAGGAACAAAATTTAATGGTTTCCAGCATCAGTAAGGTATAGTTTTCTTTACATAAGGAGGTTTTAGTAAATGAAGGCTATAAAATACAAAATAATGGTCACTAATAAAAGATCATGAAAAGAAATATGAGAAATTATAGTATTAAGTAGGCAACTAATATCAAGACCAAAGGTATGATCAAAGTAGTGGCTTGGTAAATTGACATATTGAGTCAGGAAATAACACTCAAGTAGTTGCAAAAAAGTTACTTTTTGTAAATTGTTTGGCACATGGGATTGTGTGAATATTTAAATTGCAACATAAGCTAAGAAAATTGTCAAATTACAAACAAATAAAAGCTACTGAATGTAGAATATGTAAACATAACTGTCGTGCATTCAAAGGATATGTAAGTTGGCATTTTAATAATTATAAATTTAGTTCAAATTTAACATCATTCTTACAAGGGTATTTGTTTTTAACTATTTAAATATGTCAAATAAGATTTTACTATTATAGATTTAAATTTATATATTGATAGTGTAGTTCATATTCTGTATTATTCTGTTACATCATGTAGCAAATGAAGTTCTACTAATTACATAATTAAGTGTTTAATTTCATTTAAATTTCAAAGAAAGATAACTTTTAAAAGTAAATTTTATTGCCACTAAGTTTTTTATTTTAATTATTCTGTTATTAATTAAAATATCTACTAACAATTTCAAAATCTATAATGTTTTACAGTTCCCTCATTTATTGATTTAATTCTTCAATTGTACTATTCTTAATCAAAATATCAACTTCTTAATAATTAGTAAATTTTTTGTCTCATTAGTTATGAATGTTTTTTGTTCATCTCATTCTTTTTAATTAGCTGTACATAATCTGATTCACACTTTCTTTACTTCAATATATTAACTATTTCCACTGATTTGTGCAAGTAGTTTTCTTCTATTATATGTGTATTTCTGTTTTAGGCATTGTAACTTGCATGTACCAAATATACAAACTTATTTTGGGTTTTTTCAGACATTATTCACAATGACCAACTTAGGAGGAAAGAAAAACAAATCGTCAACTATTCTCTGCAAGCTTTGTTTAGATGATGTTCGCAAGGAGGACATTTTCCTTCTCAGTAAATGTCACTGTAAATTCTGTATTATTGTAAGTAATACAAGGATTCTGTATTAATTATTTTTATTTTATCAATTTTAAAAGTTACATCGTTTTTTGGTTATTTATATATGTTTTGTTTATAGTGCATGAAGGAATATTTAAAAGTGACAATCAAAGAAGGAAACGTTCTTCACATTACTTGCCCTGATTCACAGTGTCGTGTAAATGGAAGGCTTACTGGATCTGAAGTGAGTTACTGATAGTAGTGTACCAAATTTTCTCCAATCCGCTATAGGTATATTACGTTTGTTTACTTTATGATAATAAAACACTTTATAATAATTGATAGTGTAATTTATAATAGTTAATTAAGACAATATTTGTCTTATGTATAATGCGTGTATTCGAATTAAAATTATTAAAAATGAAGAAGGTTGTGTTTGGTTTTTTTTTTAATTTCAATGCTATGTGTATTAAAACCAAAGTTGTAATATTATTGATGTCTTTTAATTGATAAACGTAATTTCACTTAATTTTCAAATTATACTAATGGCATTTTTCATTTTTAGTCATTTGAGTTATGGCACTAAAACTTGTTTGTATTTATGTCCAATTAAATCTATTTAACTTTTCAACGTTTTATATGCTTATACCTCTTGTTTTTTACAAATTTGTACTATATTTATTATTTTGGATTTTCATTCCCATGTTATACACAAGTTTTTTTCGCATAACAAAATTCACTGTTTTTTCTCTATTTAATAAATTTGATCTGCTTAATTGTGGTTTGAAAATACATGTCAGATAACTTATTTAACCAATATTATTTCTGCTTTCGTTTATACAGGAAAGGGATATGTTTATGAATAGTTTCTTATATGTAATATTGTATTTATATCAACTATATACCATAATATAGCGCAGTTAAATACCCTTTCTACATATTTGGAGAGTTGTTCCTCCCTTCTATATATAGAGATAGAATACCGTGATACATTATTACTTACTGAAGAAGTTTCCAGTGTTAGTGTACTTCTTGTCTTTCTTATCTGTCTAGTTATCGGTTTTCCTTACCTTTTTTCACTTCCTCATTTATTCTTTAGATCGAAAGCCTAACGACTCCAGAACTCTTCGCACGTTATCAGAGACTCTCCTTCGAACGGGGTGAGTGAATCGATAAATTATGCATTCCTTGGTTCTTTTCCTCCCTCCTCATTCGCCATTTTCCTCTTTCGCTATACCCGATTCACTTCCTTCTTCTTTCTGTATCACGTATGCTGCTAGTAGCTGTGCGTGAGGAGAGCTTTGAATTCTACTCACTAGTGTCATAGTAATGATTGTATATATCTATGTACTGTTGTTCACTTCGATCATATCGTTCGCAAACTTTTCCGGTTTATATAAGATTTATAATTATTATTCAAGTCTTGTATTGTGCGTATGTAGGATCCGAAGGATCCCCATCTGAATAGTTCAGTATATTGTAAATGGTTTGTTTACATTTATCGATTAAGTACTAGTCTTTATGCAAATAATAAATCATGGTGTTCACTATAATTATTTCTCTTTGGATTGTTATTTTTGATAATGAAAAGCTTGTTTTAACTTAATTTATCTTATTTTAATAAAAAAATATGATACTTCTTAATATAATAGTATAGTTTTAAGTAATATGTATATTTTTATTCTATTATTAATTTCCTTACTGTAATGCAAATCAATTATTATTATAGTAGCATAATTTTTAGTAGTATGTATGTATTATTATGTTTATATATTTATTTTTTAAAGATTATCTCGAATGCTTTTTATTTCTTCCACGAATTGTTATCTGTTCGGTTAACCTAAAGATACTATTTATATCAGGATTTTTTATTACAAATTGAATACATTTTTGTACCTTTGTCAAATTTTCGTTGCATGCACAATTAGCTTATTGTTTGACCATCGCTAATAATATGTGCGACTAAAATGCACCAATACTTTTATTATGTACCATAAATAAATTTGTTTATCTAATTATAAAATGAATGTATTTTATATATTTTTAGATTTTTATCCTGTAAAATCGGTAGGATTACAATAGTTAACCTTTCTTATCTATAATCATTAAACAGAAAGAGAATATTAATTACTTCTATCTTGTTATGCTATCCAAATTTATTGTATTTAAATTGTAACTTTTTATCACAAAAATGTACTATTGGGTCATATCTTATTTCTCATTTTGTACGCCAATAACCAGTTCAGTCCAGACATTTCCTTGACTCTTTAGAAAGAGTTTGTAATTTGCATAAAAATATATATGTATTGATTATAAAAATTGTCTACCTGCAGCCGTTTGCTTGCTTACATGCGAAAAAGTATAACTTCACGGCAAGCAGTATATAATTTCGGATACTATATACACTATCGGTGCTTATGTTTAGTGCCTGAACTTTTCACCCTAATCAAGGCTAAATGTTTAGAATGTATATATATCAGTAGTATTTTTAATGTAGACATTTTTTAAAAACAAGTTTTTATCCTTGGCTTTTGTTCAAGCTTGTTAAATCCTTTGCATTGATATAATAATATTAATACTAAGTACATATTTTCGTAATTATTATCTGAGATACATATTATAATGTTTCATATAAATAATATATCACGCAATGTTTCGTTGTAAACATGTACCACAGAACTCTATACATAGGGATGTGGTATGTATTAATTTTAAGGCTCCTAATTATAAGTTAGGATGTCTTAATTATCATGTGTCCAAGAAAAATATAGGGTATTATGGCAGTGTACATAATTTAACGTTTATTAATATTTTGCTAGTAATGATGATTTGCGTTCAAGTTTCAATTGAATATTAATTTTAATTAACAAGCGGTGTTTATTTCAATGTATAAAAAACATTTAATATATCAAAATTATTTTTATAATTTAGCAATTTTAAGACCTACTTTAAGAAAACCTAATATGACCTAACTCCTAGCAACAGTTCTGAATGGGCATCCAGGGTGTTGCTCAACTTGCACTGGCATCCTTACATTTTCATTAGCTGTTTCATTTTATGATCAAAAAAATATTGTAATACTACATTACTATTGACAAAGATATAATAATAAATACGTTTATTAAATAATATATTAGTAGTATTATTATTTATTATATAATATATATTTTTTGTTGAAATCGTTACATAGGGGAATTGATTTGGTTTTTCCCGCACTGATTTATCTGATTTTGAATAAAAATTTGATGCACCAATTTGCAATGAAGTGATACTACGAAAACTTGCAGCTATCTTCCATGGTGGTTGATTAGCATCACTAGAGTATATTGAGAGTGCGTAAAAGAATTCGACCGCAGAAAATTGTATAGATATATAATTGTCAACACAACTTCCTTTACGTTCCTAGAATCAATTGCGATTGTTGTGCAGAAAATCCTCCGCCGAATTTCCAAAATGTCGAATGCATTTTCAATATTGCATCTAGCTCCTGATAATCTAAATTGAAAAACTTCTGTTAAATTCATTCATGAGATAATGAATGTATCTCATTATCTTTATGTATCTTTATCATTATATATCTTACTATTATTAATTTTAAAGTATTATTGGTTTAAATTGGTTTAAGTGATAAAATAGTAGTATTATACTGTATATAAAATCTATAAGAATTAATTCTCTTTGTTTTCTCCGCTTGTTTACATGCCTGTGTTTAATTTGCAGAAGTGGACTTTGACCCACGGCGTGCCTTCTGTCCAGTGGTTGGGTGCGAAGCTGTATGTCACATCCCTCTCCCCGGCTCACCCACCTCATCCTGCCTCTGTTCTCACTCTTCCAATGGGGGTGGAGGTGGGCCTGTGGGTGGCAGCAAAGGCCACTACAGAACCACCTCCAACGGGGGGGTGGGCGATTCAGATGGCCCTGTTGGAGCCTCTTCGTCTGTGCGCCCTGGAGGGAAGAAGAAGGGCACCCTCACTCTCGTGGGTTATCATACGGATTTAGAGGTTGGTTTGAAGCAGATTCTTTCTATAATCTTATGTTAAATCATAACATAGTAAAATGAGCATATTTCAACACCTCAAGGTCATTCCCAGTAGAATATAAATTTTTCCAGTTAAATTGGTTTTGATAGTAATTCTCTTGTGGGAAAAGTTTGTAATTTAGTTAAATAATATCTTACTCTTGAGCTTTTCATCTGATTTAGTCAAGTCATATTATAACTCATTGTGATTACAATATATTACTAAATCTGTTTACTTCTACGATTTCATCATAAGTTGTCTTATTTTTTACTCTAGACTACGATGTTACGATTTTATATCCTTAAACTCGATCAAATCAATTTTTTTGTTAATTTTTTAAATTTTGCTTATATTAATTATCCCCTTTCTCTATATTTTGTGTATTTGTTTGTGTATTAAGTACTTACAAATTTATTTATTTATTCAAGCATTATTTACTTTAAAAAGAATGGTTTATATTATACTGAATTATTACTGTATATTATGTTGAACTGCTATTTATGTAAACAATACTTGTTGAATAAAATTATTCATATTTAGCTATATGACTACGATAGATTACAACCATAAGTTGTAACTATTTCGTCTTCTTAATAGGGTAAACAGATCTGTATTATACATAGATACTACGCATAATATATTTTTATAAATGGCTTACGATATAATATTGTATTATTTTTTAGTTTTATAGCTATTGTAGATAGGCAAACTGACTGAAGAATATAGAAAAAGTATTTTTTTAAGAAACTGAACTGTTGTCAATTTAAATCAATAAGTCAATTTTTTTCGACAAATTATACTGTATTGCTATATTTAATACATTTAACAGTGTTCCCACTACTGCCTTATATAATGCAGCTGCATTTTTAGGGGCATTTCTGCGTTTTTTTATGAATCTTAGTTTTTTTAACATAGAAAGTATATATCATTTTATAACTTGTATATAGTTTATTTTTGTTTATGCTCATGTGTAATAAATGTATATGTATATGATGTAATTGTGTCGTGAGTATGACATAAAACTGCTTCAAATATATTTCTTTTAAAAACACGTTTTTGTTTCTTATTAAGTAAATGTATATACTATGTGTGTACACAAAGAATTGAAAACCACTACAATTGTAACAATTTTATAACAATATTATTTAAAAACTTATAGCTTACTATATGTTTTTTATAACCTTAAAACTAAGCCTACAACAGCGTTTTGTAATTTGTGTTGTCAGTAACTCTGGAGTTACGGCCACTAAACAACACTTTACTTCTAAAAAGCACAAAGTAAGTAACTAATTTTTAATTATTATGTATATATTGTGTACTTACATTTTATTTAGTTATTCAATAATTAAATATTTTAACATCAGGAGAAAATTGTTATAGGCACATCTTCTAACACAATTAAACATTTCCTTAAAAAAACCTATAACAAATCCTGCAACCTACTCAATTTCATCAGAAATTTAATGGGCGTGGCACTCAGCAGTAACAAACAAATTGTTTAATTCTGAAGACCAGAACTCAAGCCTGCTCGAAGCTATGTTCCCAGACTCGCCCATAGCTGCTAAGTTTACTTGCGCGAGAACAAAGCAAGCTTCTATTGTTAATTTTCTATGTGGAGACATTGCAAAAAAATGGTTTCCGAAAATGTAAAAGCTTGTGGTCCATACTCTATAGCATTTGATGAGCCAAATTGACTGATGATGGTCGTTGTAAGATATATAGCTTCATGAGGAAATGTGCACAATGATATGCTAAACTTGGTTTCATAAGAAGGGAACTGTACTAGTCAGAACTATATGAAGTCCATAGTTGACATCATTGATAAAGCTGAACTGCCACGTCGGTGTTGAATATATTATTTTTTCGATTCTTGCAATGACATGTAAGGTAGATTGTTTTGTTAATATTATTAATAACAATATACCGTCAGGAAAAAGTTTGGGTGCATCGTAAACATTTATTGGAATATTTTAAATTACATTATATAGAGCACATGTCCCAAAAGTCTGTCCGACAGCATGTATATATATATATATATCTTACGGCGTACTTCTCTTTTACCACGAATTACTTTAACAATTTGTCGTTTTGTTATGTCATTCCAAGCACGATTCAGAGTTTAGTGTAAATCTCCCCTGGTTTGAGGGTCATCCTGCTCCACTTTGTCAGCCAAACATTTTAATAAACTTTGATCCAGCGGGTTTACGTCGGGACTCTTGGGAGGTTGCAGGAGGAGACTGACTGTTGGATGCCTGGCCATGACTTCCACTATATGTAGATGCCAGATTGTTGTTGATAATGTGGGGTCTTGCGTTGTCCATTTGCATAAATTAAATTCCTTCTCCCTCACAGGCTGGGAGAATTTCTGAATCAATAATTTGACAGAAATATTGCTCAAATCTTTCTTAGTACAAGTCACCACGATTGTGATATTTTGAATTATTAACATAATACCTAATTTAATAAAAATATGTTCACGATGCACCCAAAGTTTTTTAATCTATATATATGATTTACATTACAAAGTACCCACTGGAAGACACACATGTTCAAGTGTTCGACAAGGTGTTTGTAAATCAATTCCCAGATTACCTGGTTTCGAAAATATGCTTAATGTAGGTGACTTCACTCTACATAACAGGAGAAAAGCCCTGGAGAAAGCAGCCTCGGACATGTTGAAGAGAAAATCATAAATTTTGAATTTGACCTCACTCCATAAAATTCCTAAAAGGAAAGACTACTAATTCGCGTAAATATAGATGTGTGTGCGGCAACCTTTGGAATACGACAACAGAGGACTGATTGAAGTGTTTCGAATGTAAAGGTTGGGCTTATGAAGGTTGTTTCGTTATATCAACTTGTGCTTACTGCTCATAAACTTTGTTTCATACATTTTTCGAATATGCCAAACTCGCCCCATGTAAATTTTAAAATACACGTTTTTTTATTTAAACAAATCTGTTTATTTGAACTAAATTAGTAACTTTCATTTAAAAACATTAGGTTATTAAAATAAAGCGTTACTACTGTACTTACATATTTCACTTAGTTTAATGTTGAACACAAAAGTGGACAAACTGGCCACAGTCTACCCTATATACATAGACATAATATTCATTTATTTACAGGGAATATTTAGTACGTTATTTTTTTATCCTCCATTATTATTATTTACATTTATTATACATTTACTGGCAATACTGCATTTAATCGTTAGACGACAAAATATGCTCTGTTAGTATTATAATGGTATAATATATTTTATTGAAAATATCTACATTACAAGAGTAGTTTAAATCTTTAAACGTAATTCAACTGTAATCTTTGAAAGTTGTGTTTCACCATATATCAAGTAGACAAATTCAATAATGAACTATTTACACGAATAAAATAAAACGTAGCTCATGAGTATATTAGATATGTTTATAGTTTAGAAATTATAATTTAGATTAGTAAAACCAACCTATAGAACGGAATATAGTTTTCCCACGGGTATTGTATGTAGAAATAACCAAGGTGTTATCAAGGTGTATATCGTTAAAAGCGTGTATTTTTCTATCAAAGATAATTGATTTTGAGGTGCTCTTTATTCTGCGCACTTTGTTCGAAGAATTCGACTAAAACTTCTTTTTTTCTGTTATATATTAAATATTCATTTTTGTAGCTTACCTATATCGTATCTCGTATAGCATAAGAGGCGATCTTTTAATTATTTTGTTATTTATAAGGAATTATAAACAAACTGAATTCATTCTTTGATTTGAAATTTCTATTTTAAATAGTTCTTATTTTGTTTTATTTTATTTTCAAGCAAAACTAGAAAATTGTTATATAATTTTATTTAAAAGGATTAGTTTAACTGAAAATTTTATTTTTATGATGCATTCAGAATTTTCTGCTATTATTCTGTACATTTAAAAGTACTAAGTTTTCTTATATACTTATATATAAATTAATGTATATGAATAAATATACATGCAATATAGCGGGATAAAATGTTTTTTTAAGGCTACAAAAATCGTATTACAATTATGTTTCTCCTACCTATATTCTATATACTCCAAATACATGTATTTAGTCATAATTATCTGACTACCTGTTTTGCTGGTAGAAGTCCGGTTTTTTCTTCGCTTATGTACTTTTACATTTTTTAAATATTTTATAATATTTTAAATTATAATTTTATTTTTAGGCTGTCTTGCTTACTAAATAAAATAGTATATTTATATATTAACATCTATGGTATATATCATTATAATTAACATTAAAATGTAATATTTACTTGAAATATTTCAAAAATTATTTTCAGTAAGTTAAATTTTCAACATGTTATTATAAACACTTAGTACACTAATTCTTCGACTTCTTTTAGGATATTAATTATACGCATTTCTACCTGCTTTCAAATATTTGATAAATTATATTAGAGTTTATTTGCTATACAATATTTATTTATATTGATTTTGAAGTATTAATTGTTTGTTTGATGTTGAAATGCTATAATGAGATATTAGTTTAAAATAAACATTTTAAATGACTATGAAATGTATACTACCGGTAGTAAATTTGTTTTGTTTCTTTTAGATATAATTTATTTACAGAACTTTGGATAGCGTATAATATTCATAAAACAATATAATCTATAACATATAATATAAAGTATTCCACATTAATATTGATTTTACTTGTTTGCACTTCCACCTCAAAATAGTGACTCATTATAATATTTAAAAATATATAATTAGTCCCCATTCTAGCCTCATTCTTCTCAGATTTCCCTATACCTACGAACAAACCCGCTGAATATTTTACCTGCAATGTAAAGGAAAGTGTGGTAGTCTACTTTTTATGACTCGTATAATGCTATAACAATATAAAGCCCTGCTGTACCTAGTTTAACGATAGGAATGGCATGTTTGCACACATTTATTTGTAAATTTCTTCCACTCTCACCCATATTTAATCTGGTTAGCATGAGCTGTTTTCCTTGTTTTGGTATACCTACTGTTATAATATGTTATAACCAGTCTAGTCATAACACATGCTGTTTTAACAATATTATATTGTGGCTACTAGTTTATCTCAGACCTATAAGCCATATACTTCTTATTGTTGTAAGTATTATTGTGGAGTTTGTATTAATCAGCAGTTACTTATTGTACTGAAATATAACTCACTCCATACCGATGAATTTCCCTGATATTACTCTATTTTATGAGAAATTTAGTCAATAATTGGCTAACTAAAAGTCTCCCGGGTTGATTGTCATTAACATATTGATTAGTCCAATTTTGAGGTAGATCAGATGCTTATTTCAGACTTGTAATGTATGGAGACGTCGTAATCTAAAATTTGGGTTTAAAGCAACGTAGTTACATTAATATGTTATTAGTTATACACAATATATTATATATATCGTAACGCAAAGAATGTATGCCTGTCTTGCTGTGTGTTTTAGTAGAGTACTATACGGGTAAATAATGTGCATTGGGTACTGTGTACTTAACTACATAATATGCATAATTGTAGAGTAATATGATACGAATCCTGTGGGTAAGCGACTTAGATGGCAGGTTTTTTTCATAGTTTCAACTAATGGTCTGAATATAGGTTATATCTAATGCAGTCTAAAGTATAATTAAAGTACGGACGTTAGAGCATAGAATGTTCATAATATGTTTAGGAAATTGCAACAGCTACATAGTGTTATTATAAATGATACACTCATTCGAGTGCCATGTAGTTTACACGCTATCATTTACCTAGCTAATTTCACAACCTATGATGTTGTGTAATGTTTCGTAATTGTGTCGAACTTTTGGTTATTTATGGTTTGTACTTCATTCTGCTACTGTTAGGGTTATAATTTGACACCTTTCCTATTTTTTTAAGTTTAGCTGAAACACATTTTTAAGTTTATTTAAAGACTATTAATGTTATTCTTTTGCTCTAATCATTAAAAAAACTTATCACTAATTATATCTAAAATATGTTTTTGTGTTTTTTTAAGAAATGCTATTTTATAATATTTAGTAGAATTATATTTATGCTTTTCATATATTTTATTCTGCATTTCACTCTAAGCCATTATTTATCTCTTCTTTATTTTCACTGTTTTACGTATTTTGCATAACATTTTTTACATATATATGTACATATATATATATACCCTTTAGGCCCGGGTATAAAATTTAAAATTGTGTCGGTATTCCGGCTGTATAGAAATTCAAATTTAGTTAGCTATAGAAATTCAAATTTAGTTGAAACATGGGTTGCGCTGTTTAGCGGTATGTACTGTGTTATATTTATATATCTTTCTAATGCTATTAAACAAAAATTGATATCTATATTATTATGATATCACATACTAATTATGTAAAACTATATATTTTATAAATTAGCCAAATATAATAAAGTAACTACAAATAGGCATGATCAAATATTTCTTTGCTTCAATTGTATATATATATAAGAAATGATCGAATAGAAGAAATAGTATATATTTTTCAATAATAAGTTATATTGCATACAATGATCTAGGTAAATATAAATAGAATTATTAGTTCCAGTCCTTTATATACAATTGAATAAAACTTAAATACTTTAACATACCTTAATGTATAGTACATGCACGTTTATACCTTTTTTACAAATACATAATTTAGTACTTTTTGTGTTTGAAATTTGAATAAATTTAATAAGGGTGTGCCACACCCTACTTTTTGTTTGATCAGAGAATGACCCATTGCATATTTAAGTAATTATTTCTTTGTACTGTGGGAAAATTATCTTTTAAGAAACTTTTTATAAATGTCCTATACCCTCTGTGTATCTCCACATTGTAGCTCGGCCAACCCCCAATCTCGGTGCTCTGCCCCAAGTGTGCGCACACCTTCTGCTCCGTGTGTAAGCAACAGTGGCACGGAAACTCCCTCACATGCGACGAAGCCAACCCCCTCTGGAGCCAACTAGGGATGCCCTACTCGCAACCCGCCGCCGATGACTCTCTTATAAAGCGCTGTCCCGCCTGTCGCATACCCATCGAGAGGAACGACGGATGCGCCCAGATGATGTGCAAGCGCTGTAAACATGTCTTCTGTTGGTACTGTCTAGTCTCCCTCGATGTAAGTTGCCTAACTTTTTTACTAGACTTTAAATATCAGGAGTTCCCATTCGCCTTGCAAAGTCCATGAACATTGTTTTCTACTTTATTATTTTTGCTATGTAAAATATTGAATATTGTGGTCAGTGCTTATATTCTGATTAAATAACAGAAGTGCCTAATTTGATTATATTCCTCGTAAGTTGACTTTTACATACGTAATTTTTCAAATTAATATTCATCACGGGTCGAACATTTGTTTAAATTTCACTCTTTTTAACATGCAGCATCCATCTTTACCTATTTTACGTCACATTAGCATATCATACACAAATAAGTACAATATTCCTAAAATGCATTCATTTGTGCTCTTTCAATGAAAATTATTTTCTTATTAAAATAATATTATATAATATTAGTTTTTTATTGGAAAAGAGTCCAATACGTTATGGTTAAATATTTTAAACCAGTGTCTTAATTTAATTTGCTTTTGCATACTTTTATACATTTTTTTCTCAGAATTTTTTTTAATTCAGCCTAGAAAACATCTTGCTAATTGATGTTTCTCTCTTAACTTATATATTGTTTTATACGCATATATATGTAAGTATAACATGAAATGTTAATTATAGTCATCAAATAAGTTTCTTTGTTATTTAGTTGCTCTATGCGAACTGTGGAGAAGGAAAACCATACTATACAATTTTAAATAACGATATCCTTCAAAATATATCGATTTCGTTTTTATTGATAAATTGTGACATCTGCCATAATAGTAACGTTTAATAATTAATTTACAATATTGTTACTGCTTTTAACCTAGAATTATATTGCATGGGATTATAATTACGTTGGAGATATATATTTTTATACTTTTAACAAATATACAAAACTGTATTTCATTTATTTTTTTGTTATTAAAGTTCTATGGTGATTAGAATAAATTTGGTTTTGACTGAACTAAAGCTATAAATAATTATTTGTGTTAAACTATACTAAAACTTTTACTAGGGAATATGTGTTTGACCGTATGAAAGTTTATGCAAAATGAAAGCTATTTATGGCTAATTATAGCATGAAATAAGGACCTAAAGAAAATTTAATTATTAATTAATCTGATTTCAGAAGTGTATTGTAATGCTACATTACCTTAAACATTTTGTCATATTTTTATATTCCTGTAATTTTTTACAAAGTGATTAGTTATCATAATTAAACTCTTTTTGTTTTAAAATACTTGAAATTTATTTATCATATTAATATGCTAACGGCCTATTTTTTCTTCCTTATATGGAAATTTTTAATATAGAATTTAACCATACGCATATCTATAATATTATACCGTTCATATATTATATATAAATACTGGTTTTCACTGGTTTACACATTCATTATAATTAGGAAACTTTATCCTTGTTATCCATCGAATAATGTTTTCGTCACTCGTGTTCTATATTAAGTTTTGTATATTATATTCGCTTATTAAACAAATTTGAAATGTGCAGTTTATTTATTTAATTTTCATAATTTATCGTTAAATATGACATGATAAAATAGATAAAATAAGAACTTTTGAAGCTTAAATTTGAGCGCTTAAGCTTGATATTAGTTTAAACTAAAATCAATATTTATTTACGACTGTGTGTGTGGCCTCTTAAAATTGGTACCTACAGATAACTGCTTTTTACACGCCTTGCAATAGAATGAATATGTTATTTAAGTTTATTATATACTCGTATGTGGACGAAACACCGACAATACTAAATACAGCTGATTGATTGTCGACTCTTTAACTATTTCTTTCTCTTCAGGGTGACTTTTTTCTTCGACACTATGACAAGGGGCCCTGTAAGAACAAACTTGGACACTCACGAGCCTCTGTCATGGTTCATAGAGCACAGGTACGTGGATCCTACTCTCCTGTGGCATAGCAGACATGCGGGTCTATTATATATCTGAATATCCATTTAAATCTGTTACTTTTACAGTAGGTATTCAATTGATTATTACAACGTAAACCTCAATTTATACGCATTTGGTGTTCCTAACTAATATGGCCCAGTATTGGTCTTTAATGAAAGATTCTTCTATGTGGAACACCGTCTCTGGACACAGTCTTTTGGATTATGGTGGTACGAGTACCTGTATTTGTCTATGTATAGTCTGATTCAGTTGAAACAAGTTAAAATATATAACGTATATTATTTAGCATAAAGGAACGTCTTCTAAAAATGGTGTTTAATAGGTGCCTGTTACATACTAAATGCGGGTTTTGAATTTTCATAATATGTATTATGTAAACTACAGTTGCGTAAATATTATTTTGTACAAATATTGTAGAGTTCATTCGTGCTATAGGCCTGCTTACGAGGTATTCACCAGACAACATAATATTAGAACAATTTATAATATTGGTTTCTCCGATCCAAATCGCGCGATAGTAAGAATGCGATCTATTTCTTTCAAAAATTATAGCACACTATGGCATTTCGAATTTGAAATTAAGCCATAGAACTTTAACGTAGATTCAATCAAATTTAGTATGCGCTATTCATATGTAAAGCATTTGTGTTTTCCCATTATATCTCTGACATATGTATGCCTGCTTACACAGTTGTGTACTATAATATGTATTCAATAGATTATATTATGTATATCTGTATAAATAAATGTATATATATACATTCCCAATAAAAATCGCTATTTTGTCATAATTTGCGTACAAAATACTGATTTTCACAACGAGAACGTAATACTTTCAGTTATAGTTGTCGCCTTTACTTATTTACCAGCATTTCTAATATTATAAATAATGTTTATTATGATTCACAAACTATCATTCTTTATAAAACTATTATCCAATTTTTTAAAATCTTCTTCAATAGACATTATGTTAATTTATAATTTGTAATACTTTGTAATTTGTAAAATAAAAAATTGACAACAATAAATTATTTTGCTAATTAAATGAAATGTTTTATATTTTTGGTAATTAAAATGTCTTTCCAATCTTTTATATGATTACTATTAGCCATATATAAAAATGTGTATAGTTCTTTGTAATAAACAGTAATTCATTCATATAATTATTCTATAACATAATAATATGTAATAGTAGAAAATCATTAAGGCGTGTCTATAAGTTATAATCGCAAACCGCGTCAGCTTTTAAAATAGAGGTTCTTTCGGAAATGTAATAGCACACTGTTTATCTTCATATCTATTATCCCGTTTGGTATAGAAATTTTACTTATAATATTAAAAACAGATCAATTTTAATACTTTCCTAGATAAAATGAAGTTAGCCTACTAAATAAATTCTGTAATACATACCTACTTAAAACAAAATTTCTGGATCTATAATATCCAAAATTTCATAATATAATTGTCTATTATTTTTCAATTTGTAGCATTTGCAATTTTGATATGCAAATAGTTTGTTAATGTTAGTTTTTACTTAAATGTTTCGATTAATAAGACATGGAAATATGGCATGTTGCTTTTATTCAAGTAAACATTTAGTAGGTACATAGATGTGTTTCATGTGTTTTGCTTTCTAAAAACTTTGTCATGGTTTCTCTTTCCATTTTTTTAAATTAATGATATCTACAATTAATATATGCCATAATTTTGTGATCGATTCGTTATAATATTTCAAATAATATATGTGTATATATTATGTATGTCGTGTGTGTGTGCAAACCATATTACTGCTCCGTTAATTTTTTATCATGTTTTTTTATTACGCTAACAAAAGTACTCAAAATTGGTAGTTTTACTTCGTATGGCGAAATTGTGTTTCTTTAGTATTTTATTAGTTTATTCATATCAATAAAGAAAAATACAAAAACAGTTGTATTCTGTAAGGACACTCACTAAATAATGCAATAATTCATAATAATAATGCAATACACGTGGTTCTTTAATGCGCAGGTTGTGGGAATCTTTGTTGGTTTCTCAGTCCTGATGATGATCGCAGCACCCTTCCTCCTGCTGGCCGCACCCTGCATCCTCTGCTGCAAGTGTAAGAAACACTGTCCTCTCAATTGCTTTTCCACGGGAGGAGGGGGCGGTGGAATCAATGCCTCTACCACGGGAGACGATCTTTCCAACATCTCTTCCATTGGCCAATCAGATGCCACTTTAGAGGGCGGTAGTGTCTTAGATACCGAAGGAGGCGCGGGGGAGGCCAACAAATCCAGCGGACTCCATGTCCACTCTAATCACAGGTCTACAGGGCTTCAACATAAGAGCAGTCGCCTGGCACGCACGCACTTTTGGTCACCAAGACGACACCACCATCACTCAACGACGGCTACAAATATTGTGTCATCTAATGGCTCTCCGGTTCTTCTCCGTAAGACGGACTTAACGTCAGACACTGCGCTACCCGTGCGCCAACTACCTAAAGTCACCGGTGCTAATGCCACCAAATCACTACCTGTGAATGGACTGATAGTTAGTGTAGCCGATTTACCAGCCGGTGAAACCGATTTTGTCTAGCGAATGACATCGACGTTCTTTCTCGTTTATATTATTCCTAACATTTTCGCTAACATTCGGCTCACTAACTCACTAATACCTACATTGCTGCTTAACTGTGATATAGCCGTATAAATTGTTGGTGCCCTCTTATTGATCTACAGCTGTTGTGCCAGAGACATTTCTGCGCAGTGTATCATTGCCACTTCTTATTTTTTGTACTTACTAGTTAGATATATATACATTCATTCTAACTATAATTCTTATAAAATACTAAAGAAGTAACCAAGCGTTTTAAAATATCATTATTTTGAAATATTGTTAGTCTTCTCTCAATATCGTAATAATGTATTCACTCTTTAAATGAATAATTTATGCTTTTCCTGATCGATGATTAAGTAATTAACACTGTATGTCTTATAATATATAGGTAATATATTAGCAGAAATAATATTCATATTATTATTCTACGTAGTGAATGTCTATATATTTATTATTTGAACCCCTTAAAGGTTCAAATATTAAACACACATTCTTACATTTTACTGTCTATTGAAACCTCTTTATTACAAAATTTATTGTATTTTTACACTAATGAAATAGTTCAAATTTGTTGAATAAATAAAACAATTTATTAGTTAGATATTTAATCGGCGATAATACTTGTTTTCTTTGAAATAAATTTCTATATTCTTTCGTCTGGGTATTTCTTAAGTATTTGACTATATGCATACCTGCGTGTCTATAATTTTTGATTTAAAACTTGTGTATTATCCGTATAATAAATATTATGTTTTTATTTAAGTAGTACGAGATTTGTGTATAGATTAATTTATAAGTTTATTTATCGTTTTTATATATTTTGCATATTGCCTATATATGCCAAATACTACTAATATCAATGTCTAGTTTTATTATTATTAAGGTTTATTCTTAGCTGTTTGTTCTTTAGCCACATACTTTTTGTTTCCATGGATATTTTGAAATGTACATCTTCACTCACTGTTTAATTTGTTTATTGTGTATAATTTTTATCTATGTAAACAAAAGTTTTGCTTATTTTTTTAAATAACATCTTCTATGTGTATATTTTCTTTCGTGTATTATTTTTGGATTATACTTTAATAAATTCACTTGACAATTGTAGACTATAGAATTAGGTCAGTTATAAAGATCAAATCATTTGATTTTTATCGGCCGATTGGCTATGAATCAAAATAGGGTGTTATTTTTCATACTCTAAGCAAATGGAGGCTTTAATCTTGTATTTAAATTATTTTGTTGTTTCACTTTGTTCCATTCGGTCTACAAATTCTCAAAGATGCCATATTTTGTACAGTTTGATATTCTATAGCAATAAACACGCAAATATATACCTACATACTAAACATAGCTAAATGCACCAATAAACCGTGGATTTCATAATTATACAGTATTTATTTATTGTTACTATTCTACACACATTTTATTTCATATTTCTTTCTATCTTCTTGAAATACAAAAAAACTGTACGTAAATATGACTCACAGTTCACTATTTAGGCATATTATTTCTAGTTGTCCTGCCTTTAACAGAATCTCATCACACTTACCAACATATATGTATAAATACATACACACAAACTTACATAATATTGTTTTTCGATTTATTTGTTTAATATTTATTCATAACAGTGTAAACTTTTCCGTCCATTGTATATACCTACTGTCACGATTTCACTTACCGTTTATTTGTCGTTACATTCTTAATAATTTCCTTATTTTATTGTTTCCTTTTTACGCGAAACACAGTATATATCAAAATAAATTTACTAATATACAATATTATACTATTCACGAGTATATATATATATTATTAGCGCTGTTATCTTTAATACTTCAATAAAG
>JAYRBW010064608.1:0-29258 GCA_036023295.1 Invenusta paracnida
TTATGATTAGTTATGTTCAATGAGAATGTTACTATCCCAATATTTATGCAAACCATAATATACTATTATACATCTAATTAATAGTGTGCACTTCATGTAATTTCTGTTCATCTCAGGTTTGTTATATTATTTTAGATATTCTCTGCATGCTTGTTCAACATATTTTATTATATTAATAATTATATTGATAAGTGTACCTATAGTATTAGTAATATAATTATGTCAAACCCCGGTTTTATGCTCCCCATTATCTGCCAACCTAACTTTATTGCCACATTTTTTGTGGAACAAATTTCTTTGTATGCATTTTAATATAATTCAACTGCCAACCCCACTATCTACCATCTGCTAATCAAAATTGAGAATAAAACCACAATTATTGTGTTATAAAACCACAATATATCCACCAGCCTGTCTCTTTTTCTAGCACAAAAAAAATATATGTGATACAATATATAATGCATGTTATAATATCAGCCTTTATTTTCTGCCATGCTTACTCCTAGTTAGAGGTAAACCATTTGGGCTGTTAATAATTGGCTGTATCATTATGATGCATCAGTCTGACATTTTCAATCTTTGATTTATACTTGTTCTTTTTTATGTTCTATATTCATACATATGTAAATAATTTATATATTATGTATACTTTTATTCATTGTTCTAAACATCTTTTCTTACAATATATATTTCATAATAAAAAATTAACATTGATGATAAGATCATTAAATTCTAAATAAATATGATATATGAAGTAAACATAATATAGTATACATAATATAAATTTAACACCTAAAATAGAATCCCTGATTATCCACCAACCCTGATTGACTACCACTTCACCAAGGCTGGCATAAAATCGGGGTTTGACTGTATTACTATTGGTATTAGTAATTGTTATTATTGTAAAATAACATACAAATTCAATGAGCATCTCTTTTCTTCTATCTGATCTTACCATGCACCATATAGTTAGTACCTTATTATATGTGCTCATTGTGTGATATTTTCAGATGTACCTGTACACACTTATGATGTAATATACCCATGTAAAAGCTAACTAATGGATAAGAATGTTATGCATTATAACATGCAGCAAAGAGATGATCAAAGTTTTATGAATAAATTTAGAAGACTGTGGTTATATCATTTGTCTGTTATGATAAAATAAATGTTAGCAATGCTTCACCAATAGTATTCCTAAACTGGGAATAGAAAATTTTACAATTTTTCTAACTGTCACCCACCAATATTATGAAAGAAAATTTTGCAATATACAATATGTGTTGCATATTCATTTATTTGGTAAAAGAAACATCAGAAATTGCATTGAGGTGTTTGTATTTAATTATTATTCCCATATTCTATGGTTTATAATCTAAACATTATTAACTAATCTATATATTATAGACCAAATAAAACTGCAGCCTCAAAGTTAATGGTATAGGGTGCATATTAAAACTGGTCTTTCATAGTTCAGTGTTCAATGTTCATTGTATTAATATTTTTAGAAGTATTGCTTATGCATTATTTGTTATCATCGAGTTCTAAATTATTCAATGTCTATATTTCATTACTTTAGTTCTATAACTAGAGAATGGATTTTGAAAAGCATATGCACAAATTGATTTTGTTGTAGTATTTCAGCTTATTTTATTTTCTAATAATAATATTCAGGGCTCCTCTTTATCTGGTTTTTGCTGGGAATCCATTTTTTTAGAGAAAATTTGATTGACTTTTGAGATCAATAAAAATGTGCAATAAAAAATAAGGGTATACTATAGAGGGGGATTGGTCTGGTGTAAATTACTAAACAATCAATTTACACCCATTTGTTTTGATGTTAGACTAAGAATTTTCTCAGGATTTGTTCTTTTTAATATAATTTATGCATTAAAGCAATCTAAACATAGTTTCAGTCCACTACATATTTGTTAATTGCAGCAATTAACAATTAATGTTAATTATTAATTAATGATGCCAGTTGATTTTGTTTTATTACAATTTAAAGGTTTAATTCTACAATTTTTTACATTATTATTTTAATATTTGTATCTGGTATGGTATGGTAGAGACCCTTGCAAAAGGCAGCTCATATAGGAACTATGATACACTCCTCCTTTCCATAGTCTTGGAATGACACCTTGGGCAAGTGTTAGTTGCCCTGTAGTCTTCCTGACCAGGGATACTGTGAAGATTAAGGCAGCAAAACATCCGATAGTCACTCTATTAGATGGGCCTTTCTTTACCAATAGCAGAACACCAATTTCTACAAGTGCACAAACTTTCAAGTGTCAACAATTGGTGATAATTACTTAGGTTTAATAAAATTCTACTGCCATGCAAAAAGACTTGACACTACTGCAGTAATTTCTATATAGGTATATATATCACCCACAATATAATAACCAAAGATAATATATGTGACTAGATCAACAGCTCAAAAAATCGTAGAGATGTCATAATATTTTGTTATACTGCTTTCTTTGACTTTAAAAAATCATTTTTCTATCTAACAAAATATAATTAGTTCATTTTTATTGCAAAATTACACAACTAGCTAAAAATGTGCAAAGAACAAAAATTACATAGTTCGAAAGTGCATGAAAAACTGTACACAATACTATTATTGTAGAAATAATTAATTAAATTTGTAATGTTTAGTTACAGCTAAGAAAAACAAGTAGTATCTTTTATAATCAAACTTTTGTTACATGTAATATTATATAGTGGCAGCTTATAACATCACATCAACATCAGTAGTATATTACAAATAATTATTCTTTTCATTCCTATTAATATTAAATGAGTATTGACCAATCACCAATCGGTGAATAACAACACAATATTATGCTATGATTAATTGTGGTGTCCAAATTTAAACAACATTTAAACTACAGCTATTGATCTTGTCACATATAATATGTTGGATAATAATTGTTATATATTAATATTTCCATGTGTATTTTAGTAAATATATGTATATATAAATAATTAATCAGATACATTCTGCGATTTTTATTTCATTTTTGGCAGTAACAACAGTTCTCATTTTCTTACTTTGTGCTTTGTGCTTTTTACTTTGTACTTTTTGGCATCCCTGGACTCCACCATTTTCTGTTTTTTTACAAATATTGTACTAGGTTCCCTGAATATTAGAAAATATGCACAAGGCAAATATTTATCTTATTTAAAAATAAAGCTTACAAATCATTTACATACATCATCTAAGCTATAAATCTACTCCTATATTGTTTTGCTTTAAAATTTCTATATTTTTAAGAATCAACAATATCACCACTGTAATATATGTATATATATAATCGTAATATGTAGTTGTTATACTTTATTACATTGCTTTTATATTTCAAAATATCCTACATTTACATGTTTTTATAATTATATTATTTAATAAGTTAAATATGATTTCATATTTAAGTTCAAGTACAAATTTAAGTATACAACTTTAGTATTCAATCTCACCATTCGAGGATAACATTTTTTCTGCTCTAGATAATAAGTTTACACTTAAATGGTATAATTTAATCCTTAAGTGTATGTACATATGGCTATATTTGACTATAAGTTGTAAGTTGTTGATCATATGAAATGAAACTTGTATTCTATTTAATTTTTTCTTGCAAACAAATTCTAATCTATTCTTTTAATAGTATCTATTCCTTTTTAATAATGTTCTAACTAACTACTCTAAAGGTTTTAGTGATATCCATTAAAAAAATATATATATATATTTTTTTAATGCAATTAAATTGTAGAACAATTGTAAATTAGAATTACTTGTGCAATGTCAATTTTTTTAAAGTTTATTTATATAATAGGCTATATATACTTACTTTATATATATATATGTATTTTTAGTTTTTAATATAACTAATTGTATTCGTTAATACTTGTAAGATTGTGTAATGAATCATGTTGGTTGATATACCAGCTGATAATAAATAGTATAACATTATGTTAATTATAATTTCTTATTGCGTTTGTTTCAACGTGTAACATATATGTATCCTCTTCCTATAGGTCTTTAATCCTGAAGGCAAGGAAATCTATTTTGGTAAAAGTGAATCTGATGGAAAATTTACATTCAAGGCTAATACAGAGGGTATTTACCGCTACTGCTTCTCCAATGGAATGAGTACAATGACTCCCAAAGTAATTATGTTCACACTGTTTTCTTCGGAACCACCAATATCGGAAAAGGGAGCAGATAATGACAAAGGTGGGATTTTTAGTAATATAACTAATATATGATTAAAATTGTCAATATGCATACAAATTGTAAATGTATTATTTCTATATTATGTGATGAGCTTATTTTTGTGTTCTCGTGTTTAGTTTTCTTCATGTATGTTGTAGTATAGATAATTGATATTTACATTTTGCAATATTTCGATTAATTGATTTTTTCATGTTTTATATTTATTTACATTATTGTCCATTGCTAATGAGCATCCTGTTTTTTTAATTATATCATTTTAATTTAAAATCATTTATATTATTTTAAATCATTATTGTTTTTCGTTCAATATTCTTTGGGAATTTTTTCGGGTTAATTTTTTTATGAACTGAATATGTTGTGTTCTTTTCAGACCACCATACCCAACTGGAGACAATGATTAAAGATCTGTCCAACTCTCTATCTACCGTAAAACATGAGCAAGAGTACATGGAAGTTCGGGAGCGAATTCACAAACATAGTCAGTTGCAGCTACTTATTAATATCGAACTTATATCTATGATGTGTACTTTAGTGCATCCATTTATTACTGGGTTGTTTTGTTTCCATTCATTAAGCTTGTTTTTAATAAGACTAATTATAGGATATACTAAGTAAAACTGCTTAATAAATATATATTTGTTTAATTTAAGATTATGTAAAGTTTTGTTGTAACATAATGTGTGACATTTCGTGTTATATTCATAAAGCAGTTCTTTAGACAATATAATATTCACTATTCAGATAATAAAAACAGTATTGTAAACACGTTTTATAAATATGCGGTGTAGGGGTTTCATAACAACTTGTTAAATCGGGTAATTTAAAAAGTATTCTGGCACTGTTTAGAATAACATTATCTTCTCCACTGAGAAAATTATATTTTCTTAGATAATCGTTTACATACATATTATTATTAGCCGAAATGGAAAAAAAGTGTGTAAGCTCATATAAAAAGCGAATTGTAATAAGCGCACGCCAAATGTATTAGTTCTTTTAAAACTACTGTCTAACTTGAGACAACAAGCAAATTGGCTCTACCATAATGATACGTTTATGTTATGAAGATAAAACTTCACAGATAATTAAATTGATTCTTAAGTGTAATAAATAAACATTGAACTAGATAAAGTTTTATATTTCCTTCTGAATATTTTGACAAAATATGTAATATTTAAAAAACTAGTTGGCTCACACGAAACTATTTTTTAAAAGAGTTAACACATTTGACGCTTATTATAATTCTTTTATGATATGTACTATCACGCTTTTTGCCATATTCGGCTAATACTAATATCACTTTTTTGTTGAATATTTTTTCATGTTACATAATACTCCCGCTATAATAAGCTTTAATATAACCAAGACATATTTTGATCTCATCAAAACACCTATATGTTGCTGAAATAATAACCTCGCATATAGCGATATATGGATATAATGTGAAAACGGATATATAATACAGGTTTTGTGTTTCTCAGTATAATACCTTTAGAAGGACTGTACTTGCCATTCTGTACAATTTGACCTTTTATTCTATACTATTCTAACTATTCTTTGATTCAGTTTGCCAACGTTCAGTTAGACTTTGTAGTTAGCTTATGTTTTTGCATTCGAAATATTTGAAGTTCAAGCCAATCATTTATCTCAATTTGGGTCATGCTATACTTCATAATATCTGCTTTTCAATTTCAAAGAAGCCATGAAAGCTATTGATTTAAAACTGTATCAAGTTAAAAGACTCGTTGTTCAAACCTCCAAAGAAGATGTCAAGGCGACAATATGCCTCTAAACGATCAAGGCAACAAATGTCGCTTCTCCCGCATTTTCAATGCCGCAATGCCTGCAGAGCCATCCTACTCCGACATCGTCACTGCACTCAATGTGGCTAGTAAGAAATGAGTACCGACTCTACCTCTGCCCCAACAGGGTATCACAGTGGGACAGTGATCCGGTAATTATAAACGCAAAAAGACATCTCAAGAATATCCACAAGGCTGGAAATCAACTGGCCATCGGTGTCGCTGTCCTCGAATTCGCAAAACATCTACGATGAACAAGCGACAATCAACAAAGAAATTGAAAATATAAACGTTACCATCACGAAGGAAAAGCCAGGGCAGCATGGCAACAAATCAACGCCCAAACTGGTCTTAAGCTACCGTCGCCACCCAATGTGCTATACAATACGCCATAAGAAAGGGAAGGGGCATTTATTGATTTGTTTTACAAAATCGTCATTGCACCTCCACCTGAACCCGCCGAAATTATTCTGCCAATCAACACGCCGCTACCTCTCCCAGATGATTTCAACCATGCCGATTTCACATTAAATGAATTGCTAAAAACTGCTCGTAAGTCATCAAGTGGAAAGTCACCAGGCCCAGAGGAAGTGTTGCGCATACCATCTGTGGCCAAATTTGATCATGAAAGATTTGTTCATTGATCTCACGATCATGAACAATGTGCTGAATGGGGGTCACCCACCAACAGAATGAAAGATGTCGAATATCACATGTACGGCAAAACTGTACAATAAAATGCTTTTACAGAGACTGCAGCCTGTAATTGATCCATACCTACACCAAGGGCAAAACGGCTTCCGACCTAAACGGGGCACCATACAACAAATCTTAGCTCTCAGAAGGGTCGTAGAAGAGACAACCACACACCAGTCAGACCTGATCATAGTCTTCGTCGATTTTAAAAAGGTGTTCAACACCGTCTCGCGTGAGGCTCTTCCCAAATATCTTGGAAGCTTACAATTTCCCAAAGCCACTGATACACGCATGCTGCTCACTTTAAAAGGCATTACATACACCGACAGTCCTAACTTCTGATGGTCCCTCTCACTTCTTTCCGACGACGTCATAGAAACATTTACTTTTACATTATATCAGTCAATATACTTCGTGAATTTTTTTCGCCCGTGTAACTAATTAACACAGTTATTCAACCAAATGCTTATATAGTATATATATGTGTTATATTGTTAATGTTTAACTATTATTTTCTGATTTATATCTATTTACTAAATCAATAAAAATAAAACAAAAGTACATTTCTGCTGGTTACGACCAGGCAGAAATGCATATTTTCTGTCTGATCATTAAAAATACTTTTAAATAAAAAAAAATATAACAAATTTCAAAACGTAATGGTGCAGTTATTGAAAGGTCCGTGCACGTGAATAATTTTGGATGTAGTCGCCTCCAACTCCGAAATAACTTCAAAACGTAATGGTGTAGTAATTTAACGGTCCGTGCATGTGAATAATTTTGGATGTAGTCGCCTCCAACTCTGAAATTTCGGAAAACTTCAACTTCTTTTTTAGAACAATGTCCATATCTTCAGTTGATTGTACTCGTTTTTCTGACACAGCAATAATTGGACTTGATCCTGAACAAAAACTTAGAGATGCTATATTTTTTCGATTTCGTTACTTAGTTTTTTCCTTCTTCTAGAGATTGACTCATTCTTTGTAGCGATTGATTGCCAAGATGTCTTGATTACCTTTGTACCAATGTGACGTTTTTATGTCTTATTATCGATGGCATTTCGTCGTTACTGTATCCCTTTGATTTAAGTACATACTGACAATGGTGACGCGAACACAGTGATTTGTATAACGATTGTATAATTTTGCGTTCTTTGATAGATTAACCATGAAGTTACCCAATGTATCTTTTCCCAGCATAGCGTTTTCCGAAAAAAAAATTTAATATAAAGCGGGAACAATGAATTATCTTTTGTTTTATTTGGTAGCAATTGTATGTATATTTTGAAAGCTTCGACTGGGCATTTACCATAGTTCGTAGATTCATACATTCGATAATTTTTATGGTCCCTAAATTCTTTCTGACTCAACGAAGCTTTTACATTCATGTACTTCAAATTATGAATATTTTGTAATAATTTACAGGTATATTGATTGAAATAATTTGAATTTAGTTAGAAACATGGACAATAGGATTTCTATACTAAAATTTATCAGGCAGAAATATCAATCTTTGTCGGCCGCTAACACGGCCTCTGGTGTTTTGATATTTCGGCCTTCAAAATTCTTATAAAAATCCTATATTATATCATAACAAAATTGTTTTAAATGTATGCCAAAGTCACCGAAGAAAATCTGGAAATTGTCTGGAAATCAGAAGTTTTTATTAAAAAAATATGCTATGAACACTATAGCTATATATTATTTGTCGTATTTTATATTATGTTTTGATTTTTATATTTATTAAAAAATAAATATGTAAATATTTGATTAATGTTAAAAAAATACAAAAAAGTCTACATACTTTAATAATTAATTTTTAAATCCCAGCTCCATTTATTAAATTAATAGTAAGGATTCAATAAACAAAAATGTAATTTTGAATTTTTAAATCTTGCTTCTTTAACAATTTTTTTTATTTCAGTCAATGACAACACCAACAGCCGAGTAGTAATGTGGTCCTTCTTCGAAGCAGGTCTACTCCTTATGATGACCATTGGACAAGTTTACTATTTAAAACGGTTCTTCGAAGTGCGACGAATCGTATGAATGACTGCATCTTGTTTCACTCTTTTTAGAATAATTAATTATAGTTTGATTTACTTCATAAATCTGAGGATTGACAATCCTATCTGACTACTATTTTACACTTTTCAGTTGTTAGATGTTTTATTTTTCAATTTTACTCAGCTATTTGGTTTAACATGTCTATTTGCTTTGAGTTTAAAATTAATTGTAGGCTCCAACTTTTCTATATCCAGGTGAGTATCAAGTTGAAACTTTCTCCATTTATTGCCTGTCTGTTTGCCCGTTAACATCATCCAAATCTTCCTTGAGAGGGTAAAATATACTCTAACCTTGTCCTGACATCATTATCTTACATATTTCTCACGTCTTCTAAAGCCTATGTAATATACAATTTCCATTTTTATACACAAAATTTGTGTGCCCCTCTTCGATATGCTGAAGCCTATATTGTCTATGGCGCTGTACTACTTTATCATTGGTATTATGTAGTTATCAACTGTTTGAAATTGTACATATATTACGAATGCTTGCGTTGTGACGTATATATTTAAAATGTACTTCTTTTGAATCTCTATATTACTCAACAGTAAATTAAATTACTGGATAATTTCTTATCAAAATTAGAAAAGGGTTTTTGTATCTTATGGCATATGTTGTGTTGTGTGATATACATATATTATAATATGCTATTTTATTGTTTAGCACTGCGTACTTTATAACGCTTTTTAATTAAATGTACAATACACTACTGATTGAATTATGATGTTGAATTTGACACTGGATGTATTGTTTTAACGTATATTTTATATGTAGCTTTAAACAAAAATCGGTTTTCTTTCTAGTGTGCTGTCGATAACAATTACTATTTTGTTTTGCTTTATATATTGCAGGTTTTTATTAATAAAAAAGTGTGTTAAAAATTCTTACATCTTATGAAATTATCTTTATTACGACTTTTACATTTGAATCTTTTGACTAAAAGAAGTAAGAAATTCATGTTTTTCCTAATTATTCATAAAATCGGCTATTTATTTTAAATTAGATGTCTTTTAATATACATAATATACTCCGTCGTCATCTCTGTTAAAATTCAGTGTTCGTGGCAGCGAATGTTACCATGAACTTGGTTTCTTTGTTAATCTGCAAATTTTCAAGTTAGCTATGCGACAAAATTTTGTGAAAAGTAAAAAAAAAACAATGTACAAATTAAGTATATAATCAATGTTTGTATAAGCTAACTGACATAAATGCAATCAGAGTATAATAGATATAAAATAAACAACTTCATGCTATTTAAAAATAATATTGCAATAACTTTGAAATATTTATACAATAGTCATACACCAATGTAATTACTTCTTAATGAAATACATGTAGACAAATTCAATTGTCATCTTACGATCGTTTTTTCCATAGATTATTAATTGCCACTTTTTGGTTATAGGAAACGGTCTGATAATTTGTTTACTTACCATAAATATTTTGTTAAATATATGTGCAATAACTAATTATTGAATACAAAGTTTTAGGTATAATTTTCACATTCATACTTTATATATAATTTTAGTAGGTATGTTAAAATCTTCATATTTGATGAAGATAATAATATCAAATGAATATTATCCTATATCCCTGTACGCTGTACAAAAAAGCACAAGCTAAATTTTGCACAAATGCTAATGTTTGCACATCATAAAATGAGGTAATATTCTGGAATTTAATTTATAATCTAATAAGATATATAACCTTTCAATGGAGCACTAGTATCTAACGTATACTTGTTATGCGTATCCAAGTTATGTGCAACATTTAGCGCTAATTTTCCTCCAGAAAATCAATGTTTAGACATTAATTTTTCTTCCAAAGTAGCGAAATAATTGTGTGCAACATTCAGACAAAATCTAAAAAAAGTACAACAATTCATAAATGTGCAACCACAATCGCACATTGTCGGTTTTTTATGATAAAATTTTACGTATGCATACAAATAAAATCAGTAATGTGGAAACTTCTATCAATTTCGGATTTTTTCATCATAGAGGAATTTTGTGTATATTAACAGTAAAATCGATGCTATTATATTCCTTTTCGATACTTATATACTTTCGATCTAGCTGTGTAATCATTGATATAGTGGAAAAAAATAACAGATAAACCTAAACGATTACCACTTGCCTAAATTGACCAATAAAGTATTTCTGAAAGTTTTGCCACAAGGATAAAGAATTGCATAGTGTAAACACTATAATTTATTGTTCTACATTATTATACATTTATTCTATTATAATAGTGCAATTAGTTTACGCGTCGTTGCACCTACTGATTGAACAAATAATGTTTAGGCAATGTTTTCATTTTTTTCAATTTGAGTTGAATTAATTGAGCGGAAACACAAAACATTGGTAACTATATAGGCGAAAATGACATATATTCAGTTATTTTATATATCTCTATACATAATATAAAAGTAAATTTGTATATATATTTACACAATTTAGCTTCCTATAAGGTGTCGAATATCTACCATGTCGTGTTGAATCACAATAAATGCATCTTATAAAACGAATTTCAATACTTTGGATCTTATCCGTATTAGAGGTTATGCCAAGATATCTTGGTAAGCCATGGCTCAAATACCGTGGAGAGTGTAGTCATGGAAATCTGGGAAATGTCTACAACCACACCCGTTTCGGCTACAGGATCCAAGAAGACAGCGTTTGTCGTGGTGAAATCTTTCTTTTGGCCTTTGTCCATACTGATGTTCACCATTTTGAGCGTCGGGCAGCAGTTCGAGAGACCTGGGGGTCACTGCAAATGATCGGGCTGCATCGCGTTCGAGTCGCCTTCATTCTGGGCTTACCCACTGATCAAAGCAATACTCAAAATAAAGTTCTTACTGAGAGCGCGGCTTTTCGTGATATCGTGCAGGGAAATTTTATCGACGACTATCGTAACTTAACTTACAAACACCTCCTTGCACTAGACTGGTTGATAAGACATTGCTCCCAAGCTAAATTTGTGTCTAAGTCGGATGACGACACGCTGCTGAATACTCCTAAAATTGTAAACTTCCTAGTCAATGTGCTTCACAAACGATCCTTCGGAGTTCAGAAGAGTCGACCATTCATCTACGGACAGACAATCCCTGTGGGTGGACCACTTCGCAATCCTGCTTCCAAGTGGTTTGTGACAGAGGAAGAATGGTCCGGAGACTCTTACCCAGTCTACTGCAAGGGATTTGGATATATAATCTCTGGAGACGCAGTTAAACCTCTGCTCTATTGCTCCTATTGGGTCCGCTATTTTTGGATCGACGATGTCTTTGTGAGCGGCCAGCTAGCCAAGTACACTGACATACCACGGGTGTCAATGTGGGCGGGCTATGCCTATGCTTGGATCATGGGGCATCATGCCGATTCCAAGGATGCCAATGACTACCTATTTTTCGTGGGAAGATATAATGAATTCGATCGACATGTTTGGCGTGGTGTATGGCGAACGCTTTTAGAGAATATGTGATTTTGTAGAAGATTTATGGCGAAATTGCAATTTGTTTGTTCGGTAACATACAATAAAATATAAATAGAATGTTTCAATAAAAATTTCAATAAAATGATTTCTTTATTGGAAAAATTATGTTAATCGAAATTAGTCTCAATATATATATATATAATTCATTATTTAATTAAGTTATATTGGTGTTTCCACTGAAAAATAGATGGGCCACAGAACAAATGCGTTGACGTCAGATAAAATAGAGACTTCTGAAATTTGAATTTAAAATCGCGTATTTCGTCAGATCAGACAACTGTTGACAAGTCCACATCGAATGTGTCCAAGTCAATAATGACACAATAATTTAATATTAACGGAGGGATTTTATTTATTTATGTATTGAGTTTTATAGATTTTTATTAATTAACTATATAAACATTTCAATATGTTTGGTTTTATTGAGCTTTTGAGCATTACACTGTGTAATACAACAATTCTCTGACTTTCAATTATTAAAACATACTATAGCTAAATATCTTATTAAAAGATTGAAATCATAGAGTAATACATGTGTACTCTATGATTGAAATAATTCAATGATAAATATTGAATGAAATAATAGTACCTATATATAGTATATTGTAATATGTAAGTTAAATGTGTTAATCAATAATTGCCATGAACATTTGAACATAAATTATGCATAGCTATACTATTCATTTGTATTATGCCTATAAAACACTAATGTAAGTTTTATTTAAAATGAACAGACAACAAAGACACACAATTTGCTATAATCAAATACTTTTTAATATTAATCTATTCTTGGCGAGTTTGCAAAACCTATGGTATAAATTTTGATTTGTTTGCTTCGGAAAATGAATATAAAGTAATGTTTTAATAAATTTTCAATTTAAATTATTCACTCTCTTCAATATTGAATGAACTGTTTAAAACATATTTCTAAAATAATATATTTACATTTATCTATAAAATTATAATATAGGTACCTACTCATGATAATCTTTACTTAATTTTACCACTTTAAAAAAAAAATAGAATAATAGGAACAACGCAACATTTTCTAAATAAAAACGCGTTTTTTACGATGAATCCTATATTTCAAATTGTATTGTTCAAGTTAGTAAAAATTTAAGAATAGAGCAACATATGTGTTAATATGACACATATTAATATATTACACATTATAATATGTAATATAATAATGAATACTGTTTTTTGGAACAAGCCGAATAATCTACATGTCTCCCTATAAAAATTTCATTAGAAATATTTTTTGTGTATTACTAAAAAACTTAGCTTTTACAACTACATATAAAGCTATTTTTTAATTTCTCATTTTTATTTCAAATTATCCACATTTTCTATTTAATTTCATCCATAAACCATTTTTATATCACCTGCCACGTGACCCTCATAGAACAGCATGTTAAAATAGCGACCGTGGTCTAACAGTTAGTATGAATGCCTTCCATGCTAATGTTAATTAACCAATAGTAATTTAATTTTGGCAGCAAACATTTAGCTGACGATACGAAAAAATGGATTCGAACTCCAAATCTTACTAGCCTTTTGTTGTATTTTAAGGTTTAGCGAAGTCGTGTACTACTTGGTTGACTTCTCTATCTCGCTGAAGCTCTTATAAATGGTTGTCATAAAATCTATTACTAACCATATTTATCAGTAGTGGGATGAACTTCACAGTAAAACATAAATTGGATTTAGATTTTTTATAAATTTATTGAAATAGAAGGCAATAAACATATTTCAAAATGTTATTATATTATAATAGAATTATTATTTTAATTAAACATAAAATATATATATTTTTAAATAAGATAATTAAAATGTTATACCTAATTTATGAACAAAATTATTTTTAAATTATTTTTTATAGCATCCTACATTGGATATTTTTTTAAATAAATATTTAATTATAGGAATTAGTACAATAATATTAATTGTAATTAGTTTATATCAGCGTATAGTTTTGCGTAATTTTATATATTACAGCTAATTGTAAATTTACAGTAGGTAAGTATAATCTCAGAGTCAAAGTATCAATTTTAAAATATATGACATGTGTAAATTTGTAAATTTGTATTATTTTTCTAATTGTCTTTTTAAACTTGTATTATTTATAAAAATATGCCTTCTGAAATATTATACATATATATTTATAAATATGTACAAAAAGTATCATATCTACATATATTTATTTTTAATTGCTAACTAAGATGGGTAAGAAATATCGTTCCCAATTATTGTGTAAAATGCAAATTGTAATTAATGTAATACAAAATTCTTATAGGTAATATTTACAACGTGACATATTTCCCTTAAATTTAAATTATTACCGAAACTAATACCTCATTAACAAAAATAAAGATAATCAATGAGATCATATATATGACGATAAAAAATGCGATATTTTTATATTTTATAAGATGAACATACGATATTTTTTTAATCACGGATCATTATTTGTATAAAATGCGCCTACCTATATTTGATTTGTGAATAATCAATTACGTTATAATTTTTGCTTCATGTGTATTATTGTATGTTTTACATGTTTTTTTATGCAGCTCATTAATGAAACGTATACGATTATACAGTTATTTTGTATTCCAGATAATAACTTTGAGATTTTTGTACGCATAAAATATTTTACAGACAATTTCTACATAATTATCGACATATTTTCATGTGATAAATAATGTTCCATTGATTTATGAATTATAAGGAAATATACTTTTCCATTTAACTTATTCAAAATTGAGGTATGTGATATCATTTTACTACATTTCCATTTCGTATACTTTTCGTATACTTTCAATGTAAAACATATAATTCTATTTTAAGAGTGTGGCTCTCCATAAAAATGGAAACGAATATTTCCGAGTTTAGTTTCAAACTATTTCACTGATTTAGAAAGAAAGGTAATATTAAAAAATGCATGAACGAAACCTGTGATCTAATTAGCTTATCTCCAAATATCAAGAGATTGGGTATCACTAACGGATCTAACTAATTACCGTATCAATACAAATTATCAGATCTATCATGTTATAATCAATTATCCACTAAAATACACAAAACCAGTTTACTAAACAGTGCTAAAATCTTACTTACTTAAAACTAGATTACTTTACAAGATAAATTCGCTAAATTCATCGCTATTAGTAGACAAAATGAAAACGGTAGAAGTTAAATTTTATATTAATCCGGGGAAATAAGTTATGACAAAGTTTCCAAATATTATACCATCTAGTAATGGTATACAATATAATATTAGGAAAAAATGTTGGCAATTAGCTTTGTATGCTACATTGTTGGCATTTAGAAGAGATAGGAAGCTGGCAGGTAGGTATGGCATAGAATAGGAGCTATACAACCAACTATTGATGATGATCATTGCAAAACGTTAAACAAAAAGAATGTTGGTGGCAGTGGAGGTCTGACAGGCGCCTCTTTGCCTCGGGCGCAGGAAGCGTCAGTCTTGGCGCCAAGAGGGCGAAAACGGCAGTGACGACTTGACACGGAGAACTTAACAGGTTAGAGAGGACCTGGAATGGAGAGAAGAGGGAGGTCCGAGCCTCAGCTGCCAGTCTCTGTGTCCGGCGTTCGGGCTTTGTCACGGTTCATTCGTCCTGGCAGAACTCTGACAAGCAAGCAAGAGCAGAAGAGAGACGATCTGACTCGCATTGTGTCAATTCCGATCTGGAGAAGCGACTGAGGGGAAAGAACACCCCGTCGAAGAGGAGGTGGAGTCCTCACTTGCCTGTCATCGAACGGATGGAGTGCGCTGGTTGCGTGCGGAGAGAAGGTGCGTGCGTGCGGTCCCCCCTCGGATGGGTAGTCCTGGTCGGTCATCAACTAGCGTCTAGAGTGGAGCGAGAGGATCCTTATCAGTCGGAAGATCTTCCCTAACCAGAACCGGGGATCTCTCAGTCCCTGTGTGAGCTGCTGAGTGTGTTGGAGAGATGGCGACTAAGATAAATTTTGCTCCGACTGATGGAAACTTACCCATATAAACGCTTGGTATTTATTAGGCAGGCTGCCCAACATCATAAACTCTAACGTAGGAACTAAGTCCGGGAAGAAGAAAAAGTTACACTGCTCGTATGCATTGTAGATAAGGTTATTGTCGGAGTTTAAAACACGGAAGAGAGTCGTTCTTACTCATGATGGGATGTCAACTATATTTGAGCGAGTTGGGCTATCCTATAATAGATATAATGGAGGTAATCTCGTCTCCATAAAGTAGTTGAACGTTGAACTAAACGTGTCCTATGTGCTGATATAATCGAGGAATTTCTCGGCTCTGAAGAGATGAGTTGGAAGATAGTCGTTGAAATACAATAGGGGGCTATGATGGCTAGGATTCGCCATCCATATGGGTCCAGTTCTTATCTCAGCCGACACTATGTAACCTTTCTTTGTCGCCTTAGCCGGAGTTTCATTGTCGTGGAGGTGCAAAATATTGCACTACCATTCCCCACAAGATGGGTGGCTTGTGCGAGAATTTAATTTCCTCCACTGTCTCACAAGGACCGTGATACTTCGTCAATCCGTCGCATATCTGATCGTTCTCGCCCTCTCATGCCCCGGTCTTCTCTATAAAACAAAATTTGCTACTTACCCGAGAAAACGTCAGCTGTTACAATATTATTTAAAATTGTTGGAAAATTAGATCTTTTAACAACACATTTACTATATGAATATACATACGTGTATATATACTAAACTCAGTTTCTCCAATTTATGATGTTAAATTAGTTAATGAAACTTTATTATAATCTGATCAATTGCGAATTTAATTCATTGAGCTTGACTAAGTTTGAAACATTAATATGAAAAGTTATAATTAAAAAAAAATTAGTATCAACTATAGCTAATTTTTAATTGAATGTAAAATATGAAATATACAATTATATGTATATCTCACAAAAAAATTCTTAATTTATATATTTAGTTAAGTTAATTGCAGTATATTAAAATACTTGCTTATTTCTTCCTTTTCTTTGTGTACATATTTAGAGTTCGTATTTTACATTATTAGCATTGAGTTGTTATATATTACCTACCTATACGAAATAGAATATATGAAAATATACAAGACGCAATTAGCTCTTTGAAATATCTTATAAGTTTTGAGATAATACAGATTACAATTATGTAATAACGTTATTACATTACAAACCCTTAAAATTTTAATGTGGGTATTATAATAATTATACTTTAAATATACAAAATAAATAATAAATCTATTGTTATACCGTCAACGTATTTATAGTAAAATTTAATGAAACAAATCGTAAAATCTTTATTATTCTAAAGAAATCTCAGTGGAGATGTGGAAATCTCAGCCGCGGCTGAAGATGAATTCTCACATTTCCGCGAGAGGTAAATTTAAGGGGAAATACTATAAAATATACATGAAAAACGTCAACTGTGAACGGCTAATTGTTATTCTAAAAAGCCTCAATAACAAACGGTGGCTTCCATTAGCGCAGCACTTAGGAAAGCGTGTCGCACCATTCACAGCTGAAGCCCCAAAGTTCTAGGCTCCAGTCCTTGGAGACTGAAGTAAAGGAACTCACATCCAAGGCTCCTGTGAAGTATGAAGACACTTTGTGGACAACCGCTTGCTCTGTCGCATGTCGCACGGGCTAAAAGGGAATCTTCAAGACCTCATTTAGCAGAACAATACCTGTTCCCATTTTAACTTAAAGCGAGTCTAGCTTTCTATCAACGTCTTATTCCATGTGTCTCCCAAGAGTAAAGATCTTAAATTTTGATATACAATTACAACAGAGATTTTTATTGTGTGATTATGCATTATGTAATGCGACAGTGTACTGTGCACAAAAAGTGACATAGTAAACATGTATATTATTCATTAATTTATGGTGTATTTATTATTAAATTGTTGTAATGAAAAACAGATTGCCATGAAAGTATTACAACTTTAGTGAAAGCTATATTTTTCAATTATATATAAAATAAAATATACACACTTATAGAAATATAAAGTTTCCTATATATAATTAAACTTTCTCAGAAAAAACCTTTAGAACTTTCATCTCTGCTTGTAAATAGTGTTAAAAAAATTGAAAATTAAAAACAGTGTTAAACAAATTATATGACAGTTTGCGAATATATTTTTACAAAATATATTTAAAGTAAGAGGTATATCTGGTGGCATAAAATACATTTAAATTGCCGTGAAACAAAATTTACCATATAACATCATTTAATACGCACCAGTAAAAATGCCATATAATAAGTAATATTTCCCACAATTATTTCTGGTCTATTTTTATCATTATACAATCATATTCAATAATTATACGATTTCGAAAAATAAAATAAAGTTAAATAATAGGCATTCGTTAAGGCATAGGGCACAAAATAATTGTATACAGAACTTCGACTCTTATAATTGATTCTGTATGCAGTTGTTAAAGGTTGTCAGTTGTCAGCCGGGTTGTGGCAACAAAATGAATAAATACGTTACAAATACAAATGAAGGGAATACTGATTATAAGAGTAGATACGCCGAGTTACGTAAGTAGGTACACGAGTATGTCAAATAAGTACATACATGATATTATTGTAGAATTGATTAGCGCGTATACGCTATTATAATAGCTCAGGATTCTACAGTAGTTTCATACTACTATTCATTGACCTAAAAGCTTTTGCAAAATAATATTTTAATATTTGATTGTAGTTAAGCAGTTTGTAGTAAAACAGTTTCAGATATGATACATTAAATTATATTTTACAGACAGCTTACGCATCTTAAAATTGTATGCATATATATATATATTTAATCAAAATATTTAATACTGCTTTTTCCTTACCCATTTATATCAAATTTACTAAAATAAAAAGATTTTTATATACGACAAATTACAGCGCAATGTGTATGAAATGAATGAGAGCTGAAATATCTGCTTATTATTACTCTGTGGCCTAGGGTTTGGTCTAATTAATCCTATATATGTATTATAAAAATGTATTGTGAGAGGTAGTCGATTATCCATAATTTTTTGTGGCTCAAACAATGTTTTCAAGGTTTTTTAATTATTTTAATTATATATCAATTTGTCATTTGAATAAAATATTAATTATAAGATATATTTTATTATAATCATAAAATTATAATCAATCAACTAAATCCATATATATATATATATGTATATATATTTGTAATATCTTGTTTTGTTAGAAAAAGGCACACACATATTAATATAATAGGTATATATTTCATCCAGATATGTATATTATTATATATTATATTACACAAATTCCACAGATGAATAGAACATTTGTTCTACAATATTAGTGATTAATATACGTATATATACTACTTTGAGTATATATTACTTGCGTAAGTAATATAACGTTGTCACATTTACATGCAAAAATGTACATACATACATATAAATATACATAAATTCATAAATCATCTGGTTATATAGGCTTGTGATAATAAGGAGAAAACAATGATTTTATTGTTATTAAAATAATGGCTATAATACAAAAGTTAATATACTAAAGGATCGATAGTAGTATGTAAGTGCGTTTCTGGACCCACCTCCACCTTCCCACCCTCCCTCCTCCCATCCAATCACAATCGAGTAAACATTCAACCAATGATAGGGCAGTAAAAGAATAAAAGGAGCGGAAAGCCTGCTACAATTCATTCTATTTCTTACAAGTTACAGGACGGTCGACACTCTCTCTCCGCTCTCACAATGGCACTCTCCTCGAAATCTCAAGTCATCATCGAGCCACAGTATCTACCGGTGATGCCAACAATTGCAGTGAGACCCTATTGCCTTGGCCGGATGGGGAGCAGAGCATTCATATTATCAACTTAACTACGACTGAAAAAGACAAGTCTTCTCTGCTTTTCTGTCTTCACAAATTTTAAGGGCCTGCTAGCCAGTGGGGAGGCAATCGGGTTCTATAGGGTCATGGAAAAGTCAGTACTGAAGGAGCCCCGAGGTTATCTACGAGCCAATGTGGGTTGGATCGTATCCACGGCTCAGCAAAAGCTGCGGTAATATACATTACTCAAAATCTATTCAGCAGGGGTAGAGGGAACCGTACACGTTCGCTAAATAGTCAGTATATGGTACTATTTAAATCCCCGAGAGACGCCAGTCAAACTGAATGCCTGTCTAGACAGATGTATCCAGGTCAGAAGGGCTTTCTCACTGGTGCAAATAAAGATGCAGTGAACATACTTGTATCTTGACATGCATCAAAATACTCCTGAAGAACTGGATGTTCGTACATGTATTCTATGATGAGTTTCCATCGTTTTTTTAAGTAAGAGTATAACAAGAGCATATACATATGGGAATTAGAAATGGGATTAGAGGAATGGTTAGCAGTCAGTTATTAGCAGTCGCACTCCAACACATTTTGAATGATGAAGTCCAGATCCGTCATCGTATCTGAGCGTTTTAGAGCGAATTTCTAGGTGTAGCAGGTACTGTCTTCTTCTTCTTCTGAGCAGTAGGAGTCACCGGAGTAGAAGTCACCATTCAAACTGCTGCATCACCCCGATAGAGGAGTGTCGGTGATGAGACAGACATCAAATAGTGATTCAATCAGTTCATAGAGAATCTTTACGACTCTGAGATTGAGACTGACCATAGAGTAACAGAAATTGGAATCGTCCGGGTCCTGTCATGTTCTTTATCTTGATCGATTGCTTGCTTGCCATTTAAGTCGAATCCAGACACAGTAGAGCTTAACTTAGCACAATATATGTGCTAAGTATGGTTAGAAGGTTGGACGTAGCTCAGGTGAAACCAAGTAAAGTTCTTGCAAAGCCTTCGGAAGAATAGTAATAGAGCCCATTTCTGAAGAGAAGTAGCCGTGCAGTTTTTGCAGAGCCATGAATTCGATCCAATCGAGATTGGCTCGTAGATGATCTCGCGGCTCGTCCGTACCGACTCATCCATGACCAGAGGGAACCCGATTACCTCTCCATTGACTATTGAACCCAAATTTGTGAACACTGATGATTTGAAAAGTAGAGAGGAGCCTTTTTCAGTCGTTGTTAAGTTGATCATATGAGTGTTTCGCTCCCCCATCTTGGAAAAACAATAGTGTCCCACTATAATTGTCTACATCACGTACAGGCAGATGCTGTGGCTCGATGATGAATTGAGAATTTTAGGAGAGGGCCATCCTGAAAGTTGAGAGAGAGTGATGATAGACGACCGTCCTGTAGCTCGTAAGAAATAGAATGAATTGTAACAGACTTTTCGCTTCTTTTATTCTCTTGCTGCCCTATCATTGGTTGAATGTTTACTCGATTGTAATTGGATGGGAGGGGTGGGGAGGTGGTCCAGAAACGCACTTCTCATACTACTATCGATAAATATTATATGGACGTCTATTAAATAAAATTCCGGTAAATTGAATAGGTATATTCATTAAACAAAACTTAGCAAACTAATTATTAATTATTAACAATATTATTATTGTTTTATTTATTTATTAACAAAATAAAATAATAAAAATCTTTATTTATTTTTAATGTAAAAAACAATTAATTATGTACTATTATTTGAATGTATTACAAACGAAATGAAATTAGTTAAAGTTATTGTCGTATAGTTTCAGCCAAGCAACTTCAAAAATATTTATTTTTTGCAATTATAATTAAACCCAAATTGCTAGTGATATAGATTTTGGAAGAAACAGTAGGTACAGGAAAATATGACAAGTTTTATCAATTTATTAAAATAGATAGGTATATGTATGTAAATTGTAAACATTTCTAATTATCTTTTATCGTTCGATTTCATGTTTTATTTGTATTAAAATATATATTTTTGATTGAAGTTTTGCATATTTATGTATTTTAGCTAGTAGTAAATAAAAGTTTAAATGTTATCAGACTTTTATAACACCTATCATTAAACATGTTGAATACTTCTTTGAAGTATAATTATATGATTTTTCTTAAATTCATTATTTTTATTTTTATCCAGTAGTCATAAATAACTTGTGAAAATAAAAATCCATTAAAAAATGTTACATGCAAAAGTTTATATGTTATAAAATGTTATTTTGATATTCTTATTATAGTTATAGCATTATAAATGTCAAACTTTGCTAAATCTGTTTCATGAAAATACTCTAAAATATATATTTATTTTTTGGTATCTATGTGAATGTTTATATAATTATATTTTTAAGTTATTATATTTAATTAAAAAAACCAATCTATATCTAAAATAATAAATCTAAAAATTATTTTAGTTTCTTTTAAAAATTAACGTGTGATCCTTATAGTAATTCTAATAATTTCCTTTAAGCATAAGAAAGGGATTCACACGTTTAATTTGTTGTTTTTATAACGTGAGCGAAAAGTAATAATTACTGAAAAGTAAATAATATTTCAAGATTTGTTAAAGAAAATTATGGGTAAAACTTATTAGTAATTATTTACACAACTATAGAATTTAATCAGATTAAAAATTAGGCCCACTCCTTCGATCGTTTGATATATTATGTGTGTGCACCTTCATTGCCTTGCAACAATAAGAACGTAGATCAGAATGCACACTTCATCAATCTCACTGCGGTCAGGACAGATCAATCATCCCGGCCCTGTATACACAAACTGTCAGTGAGAAAATTACCCCATGGGTCAATCTTCAAGATATCAGTGATCCTCTTAGCCGTATCAAGTCAAACTCGCGTCAAATACTTTATTGGATTGGTGAAATAGTCCCACCTTACCTTCTGCGGGCATATAGAGTTGACTTAATCATATTAATTTGTTGTGTTTGTCTGACTTATGTAGTTGGCTGGTTAGATCAAGAGATACGATAGGGAAGGCATACATAATATACTGTAATATGACTTTTCACTAAACTGAACTGAGATCAGACTGGCGTGAATAGGCCCCCGGGGTGATTCATAGTGTGGTCTATGGGATTATATACAAATCCCTTGACCGCCCACGATGATTTTGAACAAAAGCGAGGAATTCTTCTCTTGTTGTCTTCTTCTTTCTATTGACAATGTCAGCCCTAGAAACAACCACCTTGGTCTTTCGTGATCGGATAATGGCGACAAAATGATCAGATTTGTGTCAGAATAGTAATTGCTGGTCAAGATCGCGGGGCAACATCTAAAGACTGATTTAAACCTTTAATTTTTGGAAGCATATAACTTCTCCACTCCCTTCTTCTTTAATTGTTCGAAAAATTAAGTGTTTGTCATTTCTGGACGAATGATCAACTCCAAATTACCCTGAGAGGAACTTCACAATGAATACCTAAATGGCTGCTAGGCTAATTATCGCCTCGAAAGAATCCCTTTACTATAAAACTTTAACTGTTTATAATAAAGTGTAAATTAGTTTTATTTCTTTACGTTTCAATATTATGTAAATGTATAGCCTATAAACAGTAAACAACAGGAAGTTAATTTATTTGACTACATATTTTACATGTAGATATACAAAATTGTAGCTATATTTTTCTAATGTGTCTTATTAAAAATCTTTTTTTTATTATTATAAACGTCTCCAAACGCTTAATACTAAACGTGTGCATATATAAATATTCGATTATATTATACAAATTATTATTATTATTATTATTCATTATATATATAAATATTTAATTATAGTTTTTGAACATGTAATTTTTAGTTCAAATAATAAGTCATATACTAAGGAAATACGGATCAGCTTTATACTGAGTTGCAACAAGTTTTTGCAGATCATAAATTATAGATACGGAAATATATATATGATCGCCTATATGCATTATAATCGGTACCTAAACCACAAATTGTATTGTTACATAAAGCAAAATAACTTTTGATATGCATCTATCTATAAAGTAAGGTTAGGTGACGTTGCTAAATATGGACACGTATGCCAATGTTATTAATTAAATTATCTATCTAGTGTGTATTAATAATTTAGGTAAATGCCTTATATAATAAAATAATAGATTAAACATAGTCTAGGCTAAACATATGTATATTATAAATATTGATGACTGGGTTAGAATATTATATAGGTACCTACAAATATAAAGTTGACTAAAATATTTTAGATAAAAATCTTATATTATTATACTTGGAAATTTAATTATTAGGGTATCGGAGATAAATATTTGATCTAATACTTTAAAGCATTGAGTATTGATAGATAGAGTTACGACTTTTCTTGATTATTGATCAGTTTTATACTACTATTTTATTACCCTAAAGATTTTGTAAAACAATACTTTAAATACAATATCTCTTAAATAGTAAGTGTGTAATAAAAATTTTAGATTCAAGTGTAGCTAACTATTTTTATAGACTCGTGTAACATGCAAACATTATATAAGTCTTCATGATTAATCTAATAATTATAAAAATTAATATAACTTATTTATTATCCAATTATGCAAACTTCATTTAAATACAACGATTTTCTATCGACAAGAGTCAAAGAGTCAAAACTCTATATTTAATTACTCTATGCTTTAAATTTATAAAATGTTATTATATCAAAAGGCTATATTTGCATTTCGAATATATTACAGTTAAGTAAATATATATATGTACATATATACACGTATATATATGTATATAGGATAAGATCAAAACGGATACAAGGACAAAATATCTTAAAATCTCTTAAATTTAGGTATATAACTAACAGTTATTTGCTTATTTACTATAGAATTATATACATTATAAACAAATTGTTTTATATTTAATTATATAATTGTTTAACAAATATTTTACTTCCTACTGTATAAATTATATAAAATTGAAAATTGAAAATTATGTTAAATTCTTGAATGGTCTTAAATTATAATCAAAATACCTAGTTTATATATCGGTTCTGCTTATTGTATATGCTACAAATTTTCTTCGATAACTGAAGTATAATTAATGAATTAAAAAAATATTTGTTTAAGTATTGTAGAATATAGTATTTTAAATATCTTTTTTTACGGATAAAAGTAATCAATAATAATAATTAAAAAAATAGAAACCATTCCGAAAATTAAGATTTTATTGACATGCGCGTTGACAGGAGGGGGGGGGGTCGTTTGGTGTGAACTACCAAAGAGGCCCCATCCTGATTGCACAAGGGCCTTTTAAATGCAAAAGGCTCTCTCTCTCTCTCTGTCTCTTTCATCTGCATATGGGCCCCTCTTGACTGAAACCGGGCATTCTATTAAGCTGCCTTTTAAGCTATAAATCTAACGAACTGTATCGATTGAACAGAATAGTTAATTTTGATAATAACTTGTATTCATAGAAACATCTTAAACTCGTTCACTTTGTAACAGATGACAAAACAGTACTGTATAGGTATTTCTTAAATGTTTCTCTGTACTGTATTCACAAAAAACTTTTATAAATTTGTATAAATGTATAATAAACGTATAATGTATAGTAATTCCTGAATACAACATATGAAAAGACTGCTCAAAATTCAGTATAATTATATTTATAAAGTTAGAAAATTAACTTTTCTCTTTTTGCTTTTTTATTTTGGTATAGGGGCGCCTCCAGCTCAAAAGCGACAACCCCCCCCCCTCTGGTAAAACCTGACGGCGCTCCTGATATACGTATATATCGCTTCCGAAAATATTAAATTTACAAATAAATAAATAAACCTTCGCATTAACATTAAAATTACATTTTTATAAACTTATAGTTTTGTGATAGACACAGGCATCTTAAAATCATTTAATTTAAATAACATCAAAATAATTATGGTTTGTTCAATTCTTGTATGCCTACACATTATAAATTTTTGGATAGTCTGGAACTATCCTGTGTTGTTGATTTGATAAAGAGTCGAGATTTATTGACCGAACAATTTAAAGTAATCAATCCTATGACACCGCACTTTGGTGTAAGAGTAAATATTGGATCTGGAGCGAATAATAGGAACCCTGATGAGGTCCACAATAATGAATAAGTGCCGCGCAGACTCCGACCTTTAAGATCAGTCAAGCCGATGCTCGGGGTGTACTTATAATATAACTATCTATAGGAGTCTTTAAATATTGTTAGGTATGTGTAGTTGATTAAATATTATACTGTGCTATGTCATGCTTAATATAAAGTGAAATATATATCCAGGAATTATTGATTTAAGAAGAAAACCTGCAGCTGCACAAAGGCTTGATAATGTCGACAGGTGTAAGGAGATTACATTGATGAAGGCTTTATGTACTGTATAACTTAAAGGAGTCATCGTGAGAGGAAGGGCTAAACCACAAATTATGTTGTACATACAGGCACAGACAATGGTTCATGTCAGTGATACAAGTGCTTAAAAGGGATTGACCACTTTTTGGAAGAAACCTCAAGTGTGGCCACAGTTAAGAATTTATTATACATATATAGGTGAATCAGTTTGGCTGAGAGTTGAGATGTCGAACTTTTCCATATATACATTCGGATAATTTGGAATTTAATATGTCCGATTTTCAATATAACAGCTGAGAAAAAATGGTCACGCGCTCTAATGAGGCTTATAAAACATCTAAAGAGGGATAGTATTGCGGTGTTGAGCTCAGGGGACAAAAGTTATATAATTATGATGGATTCAAAGTATATTTTTGTATAAATCAATGAAAACGAAGCGTACTTTTTCATTACCACTATTTTCCCGCTTTGCTTTGCTTTAGTAAACAAGATTTTGAAGATTCAAATGAGTTTTGCTATGGTCAAATTTTATATCCTACTTTTCCAAAAAACATTTCCTTTTGCTTTTAATTTCTTCTGCACTGTTATTTAGTATAGGTATATATGGTTACTACTATAATAATATTTAAAAAGATAATTTAATTTTCCTGGATATTTAAATTGAACTACATAATTATATTAATAAAATTCACTATAAGATAATATATATACGAGAAAATGTATAAAAAAGATAAGATATAATATGTAAATTTAAAAAATTGATAAAATTGATAAAATTTAAAATTGATACATTTAATAAAAGATTTTGATAAAAGTAATAATATAATACAATCCTATATTAATAGTTGCATTTACTACAAAATACAGTTTCTAATTACAAACAGTCTACATGTATTTACTGTCCAAAAATCTTGTTTTAGCTATATACTGACTTTTACATACTTAGTCATTAAAAGAATTTGTTATTCGAAGTTATTTTTATAGGTTTGTGTTAAGCTAAAATGGCAATATACTATTATAGACTGTTATTTTCCAAACTCATATTTTGGTACAATCTAGATATTTAAATACAATAAAAAATGTATAAAACATATATATAAATTTAAATAGTTTTTAATAAATGCAATTTGGTTTCACCAAACTTTTACTTAATAACCTTCAAATATATATATATGTGTATATATGTATATATGTAATTTAGAAAAAATATACAAACATATATAGATTATAATATTATTAAAATTTGTTATTTTAGTTTCACTGTATATGCCTTTTGGTTTAACTTCCAGCCTCCCATCCCCCTAAGTCTGTCATCGAATAATCTGTACACTGCAGTACCCAATGTTTTAATTTAGATTTTTTATAAAATTGGTTAATTTATGTATAAATGCAAAAAGATATACCAAGTTTTCACAACTTTTCTATCGATTCTTTATATAATAAATTTTAACATAATCATATGTATATTATATATTCTTAAAACGAAATTTTCACACTTACAATATACAACAGTTTGTTCAGGCATGGCACTTCCGTTATAAGCACAATAATGTCTTACAATTTGCATATAAATTTAAGAAAACTTTAATTTTCATTAACTAAATGTGTAGTTGGTCAAATATTGACATATATTGTGATTGCGTGAGAACATGTTGTAAGGTTATGAATTCAATGTTTGCGCTTTTGTAGATATGTATATATAAATGTGCAAATTTTTTGTCTTATCTGTCTTAACAAATCACTATAATATAGGTACGTCAATAGAATATGTTATTTAAAGTTTTTTTATATATACGGTAAGTCACGATCCAGTCCCGTTTGCACCAAAAGTGTCAGAAATTATTTGTTTAAAAGGTATGAAGAATAACGGAAGTTGCAAGTTAAAACACTTTTAGAGAGCTTATTTTTCAATATAGGTATTACAATAAAGGTGTTGAATACGTGTAATCTGATTTTATATACAGCAATATTTCGGAATAAATAAATAAACCTATTAAGCCCATTAAGCCCTAAACCCATTAAATATTCATACGTATATACAATAAAACCATATTCTAACTAACAAATATATCTATATGTTTCTATATATGTATCAAACCTATAATATCTAATATATATGTGATGAAAAGACACATATATATATAGAATATTCTATCATCGCTAATATAACATTTATTGAATCGATTTAAATAAATACATGTTTAAAACTATTTTAAAGAAACAGTAAAATATAAATTATTATTATATATATAATAACTGGTGAGCAGCTCTGCAGTAGAGCGTTGGCCTAGCGTACAGAAGGTCCCGGGTTCTAATTCGGGGCAACTTATTAACCCCTGGCTAGATGCTCTGCTAGTTGATTTATTAGCAGGTCTAGGCCTGTTTGGTTTGGCACTTTGAATACTTCATTTAAATATATAAAAAATGATAAAAATGTACATGATTGTATTCTGAACAAAATCCTACATTATTATTTAAAAAGTATTTTTTTCAAGATAAAATATTATGTAGCTAAAATTTGGTGCCAATATTATACATTATCAAAACAAAAACTATAGGGACTGTAAAAAACCACCAAGGGGGAAAAATGAAAATCCTGAAGCTAAAAAGTAAAATAACAATCCGAAAGGCTGTATATATATACCTATACATAGCTTCTACAAGAATATAATTCAGTTATTGAAAAAATGGTATCTATGTTTGTATCTGACTTAAAGTAAATAAATACATATATATATACCTATAATCTTTTTTTATTTT
>JAYRBW010064619.1:0-29245 GCA_036023295.1 Invenusta paracnida
ACTCTATGACGCAACTATTTTGTAACTCAATAACATTATTTTCACAGGCGGTCAAATTCAGCGGTATGGCCTATATTTTACGAATAATATTCAAAGGATTATGAACAACCAATTTATTGAAAGCTTGAATATTTGAATTAACTATAATAAGACATATTAAAGTTCATGGGAATATGCATGCAAGCGATTAGTTATTAATTATTAATCCAATTTCTGAATTTATCGGTACTTGGAGTATGATTGGATAGCCGTTATATCAAAATATTTCATTTTTCGTTATTTCCGTATTTTTCAGTGATTTTAATTGTAATTCAGGAACATATGACATACTAACGCACTTTTACTTCCAAGTTATTATAAAGCTGCCTTGTGCTTTCTGTCAATTATAGATAGTATACATGGCAAACATTAATGAATCGAATATCTAGGATTACATTTTTGGAGTCGTATGTGTACCAAGTACGAAACAGTGTAAGTGACTTAATTTAATTTAATATATTTATTAATATTAACATTATATTTTCAAAAAGAAACGAATGTGAGATAAAATTACGAATGAAATTGTTTTCAAAAATTGTTTTTATAATAAAAAAAAATTTACAAGAGTAATAAAATTATAAATTGATTAATTTAAAACTTTGTACTAATAATCACAGTCTAATGATAAGTATATACCTACTTGCCACTATTGTAATATTGTATACAGCTGAATACTATTACTAGTAATACTATAATACTTTGCTACCCGATAAAATCATGTTATAATCTATGTTTCACAAAGTAAGATTCACTTTGAATACTTAAAACTACTAACAAAAAGAACTTTACATAAAACGTTATGATCAGTTATATGAAATTGAATATTCTCTGAAATATATTTGTTGTTTACATGGAGTTATATCGATTTTCGGTATTATATCATATAGTTTCATGTATTAACCAATTATGTATTATAAATTGTAATGAAATATATCACATCTATAAATATTCTCTAAATTATTACTATATATATACCAACACACGCATTAGATAATGCTTTATTTTGAACAGAGATTAAAGTTAGATAATTAATTCAATTGATTTATACGTATTCTTTGATTGGCATTAATGGGCCAGAATTCAATTTGTTCAACATTTGAAGTCTACCAGCGAGATATTGTAAATTTTCCAAATTATAAATTATGAAAATATATTAAAAGTATGCATATAAAAAACATCCTAAAATGTCCAGCTATGCACATATATACTAACACTAAAAATACTATTCATGAAGTTTTTTGCATAATTTATAAAGGAAAAAAGTAAATTATAATTAAATCATTTTTAAATTATAATATAAGCCTTTGATTAAGAGAAATGTCAAGATTTATTTCCATAATTTATGGAAAAAATGGATTGCTGACACGAATTCGCGGCCTAAATGATGAACAATTATAATAATGATGATGATATACCACAGATACTGTAATATATGACTAAATAAATATCTTTTTGAAAACACCATGCTTTAAAAATGGAAACTCTATTTTAGGAGAAATCCGGTATGGAGGCCGCCATATTGAATTTTCCTGATTGTGTTTTAAATACGCCGAAATCATTGATTTCTTTCTTTCTTACTGCGAAAACTTGGAATTATAAGAATATAGATTTTCTCGCGAATAATGTCATGGAATTAAGAGTTATCCTAATTCTTATATATATTAATAATTCTCTGATGTTGTTTTTCAAAGACAAAACTGTTTGTAATCTGCATATTATTATCATCACAATGTACATATAAACAGAAATAATATTAAAAAAGATTAATTTATATCAATGTCGATAGTTGTTAATAATGTATTACATTAATAATAAATAAGGGAAACTGTAAAATATATCCATACGAAATACAAGTCATCATGATTCTCACGGATTTTGCAATTATCGATCGATAAATATTTCATTAACATTAGTGATGTAATTATCTATACCCTACAAACGAAAAGGAGGGTCAAAGATCGACTTTATTGGGGTAGGTGAATGATATGATACACTGAACAAGGTGACTAATACATCGTATTTCCATCCCATACACAGTCACATCTTTATTCAATATGAACGACATGCGACACCATTTTGTGATAATGTGCTTAACAGTAACATTTTTCTTTCAATGTTTGCACACAAGCGGGACTGCGAGAGCACAAAATTGGGAAACCGGCTCGAGTAGAAATTTTGACTTTGACTTCCCAGACATAACCCGAATCGTGCAGACGGGCAATGCAGAGGTGGTCTTAGAAGCCTTCAAATCCACCTCCAATAATCGGATTATCGAAACAAGAAGCTTGAAAGAATTCGGCAAGCTCTACTGGGTCAGCATTGGTTATCCCAAACTGATTTCGCGACGCGACTCCTGTGAACAGCGTCGGGCAATTTTTGAGACCAGGTCATTCGGATACTCGGCTTATATCGAGACGTTGACTCCCAAATTGAGACGTATTTTAGCCACGACTATCAAGCTAAAGTACAATATCACAATTGATCCGGAATTTCAAATTGGACCTCTACCTGCGTCTGAGTTCACCTGCCAAGTTGCACTGTCCTCGGCTGATAGACTCCACAAGGTCACAGGGAAGGTGTCTGACTTCGCGACCTTACCTCTACGAATCGACTTTTTAATCCCCCGTAAATCGATAGAATGGAAACTTATGGATAAACTGTTGAAGAAAATACAGTCAAGGCCAAGTGACGATTTTCCCTTGACCTGTAATTTCACTTCAATAAAGCAAATTCCCGCATCACAAATACTCAGTTTTCCCGAGGGCGTTAAAAAAGACCTCAATCTATTGGAGGGCATTTTTGGTTCAAGTAAGAACGTATTTATAACGCGCTACCAAATCGGTTGGTTGACCTCACGTCTTTACTCTAAACTGAGAATTGTCGAAAATTATCAAATCAGCGAAGGTGACTTCACGGATCCCTTTATCGAGGAATTCATGGAACAAGTTGCAGTCGATTCCTTTGCTCAAGTGTCCTTCGACGAAGTGCTTCACAAGTTATCGAAATATCGATACGACGGCCTCCTCGAGGCTGGTGCCAAGAATGAATTAAGTCAACTCTTTTCAACCAACTTGTATAATAATAAACTCTTTGTAAATGTCAGCGCAGATACGGTGGACGATTGCAAAGATAGTGAGAAACCCTATTTTGTGGACGCTAAGAAGAAACTGGTGGATTTGTTGGGGATCACAGGATCAATTGATTATGTCACATCGAAATCCGCAAGCTGGGCAGTGAACTCTGAAACGTTGGACGAACAACTCAAGGACTTGAATAGAATCAGTAGGAATTATGTCGAATGGAGATTTGAGGAACGAAAAGTTTTACCCCTTTCAATAAATGTGGCGAAACTTTCACGATCGAAATTTTCGAAAACACTCGTGTTTAGAGGAATTCGTCGTCGATTTAAGCATGCTCGGTTTTCCAAAATGATTACTCTCTATACTGGCAACGCGGAGACGAGTGTTGGTGTTGATTGGAAGGAGAATTCCCCCTCAAAGGATGAATCCAATGCTCCTTTACTGGTACAAATGCTGAAAAGTTTGGAGAAGAAAATGGATGATTTAAAAGGTTTGTTAAGAAATAAAATGTTAGATTTTTTATACCAACGGCGACAATAACACGAATTCTAAATTATTTTGAAAATATTTAACGCAATAAAGGCCCGGATAAAGCAACGTATGGACAATGTTGTACACTTTACATTCAATTTGATATAATACGAAATTCCCGTTGTGCATGACATAAGTTGTGCAATTGAGCTTTTATATTTGTTATTAGTAAATTATTATTTAAAATGAGAAATTAATTTTTTCTTAAATATTTACGTTTAATATATTTGAAATACCTAAGCATATATTTTGAAGTTTACTATTCAATATCATATTTATAAATCTTTACTGTGTAGTGCTTATTTCGAATGGTTCTTTCGTATACTACTTGCAGGATAGTCAGTGTATGTTAAACAATATTATAAATATAATAATTAATTTCTCAATTATATTTTCAATAAGTTACAATTTAACGTTAATTAGAAATGATTTCCTTATAAAATCACCTCATGTATGAATTTAAGACGTTTTAAATATTTAAACAATCTTGAACTATTGTCAACATCTAGCAGTTTAACAAAACTTTTGTAAAAGATTTAATATCAAATTGAATCAATCCTCTTTTTCTTCAGGCGAAAATCCTACTCAATTTTGTTCTCCACAACCGACAGCAAGTGAGATTTCCATTTATTATAAACTACGTAAAGTGTTAATCATTAATTTGTCATGGAAGATACCTACATTTCTTTCGCAGTCTCAAATTGTTGCTTCAATGACAAATCGATTAAATGCCGTTTAAAAGAGCAAATTTAAGTGAAATAATTCGTGAGAAATTATCGATTTATTCCTGTTTTTCTCAATAAATCAATAATAATTCAATATTTTAAAGCGTAATGGAAAGACTGTGTTAGGACAAATGAAATATACAAACGACCTCCATATTGGAATTGTTTTAATTGTGTTTTCCATGTATTTACGGGAGCACACAATCTTGTCATTTATTACATTATCTGGGGTAAAATTGATCCGTGTAGCAGTTGGCGAAATAAATTAGACTGATATGCCTATTAGTAGTATAATATGTCATCTTTGCTGTTTGTTTAGCAGGAAATAGCGTTAAACATTGACTCTGTACCCATACCAGGCTTTATAAGGCCGACCTCTCACATTTTTAAGATGAACCAATCGGAAAAATATACGCTTCTGTGACTTTTCTTATATAACAAAGTTTTATGACTTTTACCACTATATTCACTGTACTATGTAGGTGCACCAAAAAGCACCTAGTTCAGGTGAAAAGCACCCTAAAAATGCACCTTTCTTGTCAAAGATGACTAAAACACCCTTTTATATATTATATAAAACATATATTTCTTTCCCAAAATTGAGGAAAATCTAAATTGGTAACTATTAATCAGTTTCATATTAGGAGAGGAGCTTAATGAGCTAATAATGAACTCCCTGAAATTGGAAGCAAATGGACAGAAATGGAAGTGTGTAAATTCATGTCCAAAATTATGCCTTTCCAGATTAAAAAAATCAAAGTATATATGTACATACTATCATTTCAAAAATTTTTACTCTTATCACAAAGTTACGTGCAATTTTTATTACTTAGGTACCTATATATATTATTATTATGATTTGCTTGAGTACCAAAAGTCCTCTCCATTTGTATTACTATAATTTTTAAAATATCTTATTGCAAGAAATAACCGAAATTGTCTCATTTAACAATAAAGTGACTGATTAAACGTCAAATTTTAGATTAATCGAATAATGTTACTGTTAGCGTATTAACTATTTTTAAATAATTGGTTACATTTTGTCTATGATTAAAAGACTTGGATTGTTCACTCTCTTTCATCTGGTAACAATTTTATGTTTATATACGAGCTATAGTTCCAAAATTTATTATATATAGGGAGAGGTCATCGCTTTAAAACTAGCGTTGTCGTACATATATTAATATAACATATTACCAATGTTATACATTATAACGACCTACATTATTAGAATATATAACTTATTATATTATTTTTACTACTATATACTTTAAAGTAGTATAACTATTTAATAGTATATTAATATAATATATATTTCATAGTAATTTATTCGAAATTAGTGTTAAATTATTTTCTGTATATATGTAGTATTTATTTAAATTAAATTAAAAGTAAACATAGCTTAATCAACATGCACATATATTTCATTTATCGTGTATTATTTATGGAGGTAACTATACGATCGTACTATACCCTAATTCTTCAACAGGAATGCTGACAATGCGAGGAGAGACCGTCCAAGGGTACCAACACTTCGGTCCGGTAGCCATGACCAGCTCCAATGGTTCCTGGACCATCGTATTCACCTACAACCCGGACGAAGACAGGACAAACCGCTCCTCTCCTCTTGATCAGACCACTTGGACCAACCTCGTCTCCCTGGACAACGACGAGGCATCGATATTCTCTTCCCCCATCATTATCCCTTCCTCTTTGGATGGCTGGATGGTTTGTCTTCTCCTCGCCAGCCAAACTACCTCAGACAGACTGACGCTACACCCTTACCTCTTTCCCGGAGCCTATAATAAGGCGCAGAAAGCACTTCTGCCTCTGAAAGTTGGACTGGTTGTGAGCGCCGTGCATCCCAAGACAGGGCAAGTGTTAGTCGAAGAGAAAAAGAATGTTATGTTTGACCGGCTAGATGATCCACTCTTTCAAAGAATCGAATTCAATAAGGACAGTTTCCGGGCCACTGATGTGGTACCTAGTTTCAATGTTCAGTTCATCCCACCATTTCTGGTGATACCTTAGTTTCTTTCGCTATAAACAATGGACCAATTTGCCGTAATTTGTGAATAGACCAATTCTGTCAAAGTATCTATGGCACCGATGTTGAAACAAAAGAAAGGTTGCCCTCACTAAAAAGATGTTAACAATATTTTACAAATGTAATTAATCTATTTTATTCAGTATTCAATGATATTAAAATGTGTTTCCAAAATATAAATTTATTGTCGAAATAGTTTATTGATCAATATAGAGACCTTTACTGCCTGTTAAAATACTCAATTTTTATGCCATTTATATGTAAATGAAATAATGAATTTTCTTTAATCTTGCTTAATGAAAATGGTATACATTATTCAGTAAACCTAACGAATAACTTCCTCGTAACTCGGAAGAACTTTTTTAAGGACATTTCGATTTCTTATAAATAGGAAGATCTTTAAAAATGTATGAAATCCAATTATCCATTTCCTTTTATATTTAATCAGTTTCCTCCCTGTACTCTATTCTATAGATAAATTCTGAGAAATATATATACAGGGTGGCGCAAACGTTAGCATACTCTCAATAGTAAAATATATGAAGTGAATAATTTAGTTCCATAATTGTTTATAGGGGGTTAAAATCAATAACAAGGACTGGTATGACACTATAAACTTTGTAAAATTTGTAAGTATGACTTTGTAATAATTAATGACCCATATTGAGTCTCATTTAAATAATAATCATGACTATTCATTTTCTCATTTCGACTCAATTTTATCTATAAAACCCCTTGAGTATCCCTTGAATACCCCTTGAATTTCAAATAGGTGAAAGCGTGGGAACCCTGGTACTTATAGAGATAGACATTATCTAATAATAATTCAATTGATATCGTCTATTGTCTAAATAAACAATTATAGAACTAAATTATTCACTTCATATATTTTACTATTGAGAGTATGCTAACTTTTGCGCCACCCTGTATAATAATTTACTTATTGGATTATTGTTTCTAATTTATATATAATATATTGTTTATTTTTATGAAAAAAAGAATATTATACTATTGCATCTCTAAACATTAAATTCAATTGGGGGTAGATGCATGAAGTTGGATGGTATTTTTGCAGAAAACAAGCAATTTTCAGTCTGCATCCTCTTCCGGTAGTTAAAGCGGGACTGTGTCTATTTAACATAGAAGCAATATCCTGTTTGAATATGTCCTTGTAAATTGTATCAACTGTATTCAAAATATAAAAATATGAAATATCGTTTATAATTTGCCTTTATAATAACCCGCAAAGTTATTGTTTATCCAAATGCACATTGGAATATAACACGATACGCCAAGCATTGTGTGAAGCTGCCTGTCGCATTGAACCGCTATTCTTCTGAGATGGTTGGAGGGAAGGGTCCATGCCGTTTCACATGATAGTGCGGTTAACTGTTTGATCTTTGTCGTGTAGCTGGGGTTCTGTAATTGATGAGTTTCGCTGTATGGGCTAACTTAATAATATCCCATGTTTGTTTATATATAAACTAAAAATATTAATATTAACAAATGAAAGGAATATGCTCGATTGCAAACTGATATAAAAGCTGACACAAAATATAACAACTATAGTTATAGAAGTATAAATATAATTATATAATATAATAAGTCACATAAATAATATTTAAGCTATTTCAGATAATCAGTAGGGTGAAAAGTGATATTGCGCCAACTACACCTTAAATTTTAACAAATTATTATTCATCTACGATGCATTGCATCTCATATATCATGTTCTCATGATAACTGGTTTTACTAAAAGTGAAATCCACATTACAACATAGCATAAAATATAACCAACACATGACTTGATAATATAAATATTCAAGAACATACATTTTTTTCATAATTGCAGTATTGCCTAAACAGATAGTAATTATTTATGTTACACAAACGATAATAACAACTCGAATAATTCAAAAGCAATATTTTGGTAGGATTTATTTGTGCAAATGTAAATACATATTATGTATTTTTGAGTTAAGCATTTAAATAACAGGTTAAATACTGATGATTCTATTCGTATCCAATATGGTGCAAAACAATCGAGCATTAAAATAGAGACATGAATTTTCTGTTTTTAAAACAATGACGCCAGCAAATGTAGAGGAAAAATGCTAAGGAAACACCCCCCTCCCCGTCCTGAACACTCGCCTGGTATCATCATACCATAATATGAATGTTAAAATATCTGAAAACCAATTATAGAATCTAACCAATGATGACAACCAAATATATATCTGAACGTTTGACATATTAAACTAGTGAAAGGGATGACATTAATACAGTCCTCGCTTCCAGGACACGATACAATTGTGTAATTTGGGAACGGAAATTAGCAGAGAAACATTCTACAAACTTCGACTGAAAAAACTCTTCAATACTTTAATTCCATCTATAAATACGCATATACAAATATATTGTTATCAGTCTGAATAATACAACAGCGCTAGCAGTCAACATTATGCAAGTTATAAAACACTCCTTGGACAAGTTTTGCAGTGGAACATCAGCCCACGGATTTAGCCATCTCTCAACAAAAAGTCGACTTAATAAAATATTCTGGATTTGTGTTATTTTTGCTGGATACATTGGACTTTGCTGTGAATTCTATAACCTACTCACAATTTATTTGAGTTATTCAAAGATCTGGAGCGAAAATGTCGTCTTTGAAAGCTTCAAATTTCCAGATGTAACTTTCTGTCCTACAGAACAGTTTTCCTTGAGTATGCGAAAAAATATTCCCGGAGGTGATAGGATTGACCAGAAAATGAAAAAAATATTAGAATATTTAAATAAAATTCATAGACAAAAAAATGGAGGAGACGATTTCGAATTGCCCTACGTTACCTCTCGATTGTTGCGAAGCGTTGCTGGCAAGCACAAAGTGTACTTTAACGCACAAGATCACGTAATTTCCTGCACCTACATGAACCGACCTTGCGACTTCAGGAACTTTACCCGCTATTGGCATCCAACCAGGTTCGCTTGTTATCAATTTGTTCCGGACGATCGCAACGTGAAAACCGCGGGACCTAACACTGGTCTTCAGATTATACTTAATCCAGGAGCCACTGTTAACATGAAAACTGAAAAACAACTTGTAAGTTGAAAGTTATATTTGTCAAGATAAATTCAAAGTATTTCTTATAATTATTAAATTATGACGTTTTAAAGATATATCTCAATATAATTAAAAAGTTATGTTTGAACTATAGCACAACAATGAAGTTATCCAAGATATACAATTAAACTTTAAATAATTTGTATACTATGTAGATATCCGAGGATTTTTAAAGTTAAGTAATTCTTATTTAGTAATTTTACAATAATACTTTTGCTATATAGAAGCATGCAATATATACATGAAGTACCAACCTTTATTCAACTGTTTCAATTCAACTGTGACGTATTACAATAAGTTTTAATATAAATATGTAGTCATATTTACGAGAACAAAATATAATTAAGGTATTGTTTGCTAATTAGTAAGGCGTAGTAATTATTACTGTATAGATGCATAATAATTGTTCCATTATTATTGTCTTTGATTTCAATTGATTAAACGAACGTATATTGTATGAACTGTTAATTAATCGATAAATGTCTAATTTACCTCTTGATTTAGTATTATTACGCCATAAAATAGAACATTTGAGTATATTACAAGAACAAAAAAGTATATATGATTAATGAAACAGCGACTAAAGTTTACATGACATTTAGTTTAGATAGATATCCTATTTTTAACAGTAATGAATAGCAATGGTATAATCCGTATAGATATAATCCAAATAGACAATCCGTATAATTGTGCACACACTATTAGCTAGCTATTAATCTACAGCATAATACAGTCATATAAAGTAATTTATCCACGGAGACAACCGAAGGAGTTTTTATTTTCTGTAGCATAATACTATTATTATTATTCTTTCAGCATTATTATTATTCCTGTATTATAACATATTTTAATAGTAAGTAATGCATAGTTATACACGTCAGAACTATGAAGACAGCTTTGCAATGTTTAATACATAATATGCAATATAAATTACACTCAAGCAAAGTTAACCATTTTATCTAATTAGTATATACCTATAGGTACTTTCTATTAGAACAAGCCAAGAGCAAGTGCGTCAGAAATTAGCTTAAGAGATGCTAACAACTTTAGTCATCAATACTAAGGAGAATACGCCTCTCTTTGACCGCGCGCTAATAAATCAAGTTATATTGCATTAAAAATAATAATATTTTGGTATCAGCATAATCACCAGGCACTAAGGAACAAAATGCACATAATATAAACTTTTAAAAGGGCATAAAAATAGTTTTTCTAAAAGGATTTATGTTCGATAAAAACATGTTGTTTCTTCTTATTATTATTATTTGCACCTAAACAAAAACGACCACGTCGCAAAAATGAAAGCCAAGAAATGAGCTCTTCAAAGGAAAAAAGTTGAAATTATATTGATGACAGGATGTACAGCCATAAATAAAATTGGTAAAAAAAGGACGCCAAGATTTAAAAAATAAATTGTTATAATTACAGCTATCGAAGAAATTAATATAAACATAGCGACAAAATATAATTGTTACAATACTTTCTGCTTAAAATGCATAAATTGTATAAATAAATACAATGAAATTTAAGTATACGTCTAAACTGTAAAATTCATTAAAATGTGAAGAATATTTTAGCCATGTTATAAATTATATTATTTTACTATGTTATACTGATTGGTTAACTTAGTTTTGGTTTAACTTAAACAACCACTTTTTGCATTCATGTGGGTTTCACTGCTTTTGTAAAAATGTCCCATTGCCAATAATTTGTCATACTTTTGTCTATTTTTATGAATTTTACAGTTTAGACGTAGGGCCTACATATTATGTTCCATATTGATCCATACATTTATACATTTTAAGCATAAAGTATTGTAACAATTCTATCTTAGAGCCACGTTTAAATAATTTTTTTTGGATGGCTGTATTATGTATCATCATTATAATTTTAACATTTTGTTTTTTAAATCTTGGCATCCTTTTTATATCAATTTTTAATGGCTGTACATCCTGTCATCAAAATCTATTCAACATTTTTCTTTTGAGTAGCTCGTTTCTTGTCTTTAATTTTAGCGAAGCGATCGTTTCTGTTTAGACAAAAACATGAAGAAGAAGAAACAATTTTAATCGATAGTTATCACTTTTACAAAAGTATTTAGAAACCCTTTTACACGTTCATATTATGAGCAGTTGTTCCTTAGCACTTGGAGATTACTCTGATACCAAACAATTATGGTTTTTATGCATTCTAGCCAGATTTATTAGCGGTCAAAAATATACCTATTCTCCTTAGCATGACTAAGCATTACTTAAGCTAATTACTGACACTCTTGTTCTTGACTTGAATTATTTTGATATTCGTCAGCCTAGTTGATTGATATTGACTTTTTATTAGAAAATACATGCTCCACATTAATTATAATTTTTTAAATTGATGGAATTCTATTAAGTAAAAATAAAACTAATTACATGCAAAACAGAAAATCATAGAATTTCAAGAATTTTTGTTGTACTATTTCAGGATTTTATAAATAAATAAATTATTATTATTTACGTTGTATGCATGAAATTAATATAAATATGCCTAAAGATATAAAGAAATATAAAAAAATGAATTGATATCTTAACAAAAACGACAGCGTCGCAGAAATAAAAGCCAAGAAAGTGTATTTCCCAAATGAAAAAAAATTAAAATGATTTTGATGATATATTAATGAAATTTATATAAAATTGGCGATTAGATTTAAATTTTAAGATGCTTGTTGTTAAAAATGCATGAACATATACATAGATAGATCATTAAGGAACATATTCTATCGAAACTGTAAAATGAAAAAAAATATGACAACAACAATTCGGAAAAAATTCTTGATAATAGCACATTTTTTGTAAAGCAATGACACCTATCATGAATGTTAAAAGTAGTCGTTTTAAGCAATCCAAAACATTTTTATAACATTGTGAAATAATAAGATTTATATCATTACCAGGACTTTTGTAAAATTTGTTGTTGTCATATTTTTATTCATTTTACAGTTTCAATATATTATGTTCCTTATTGATCTATATCTTCATGCATTTTAAACTCTAAGAAACGTAACAATTAAATCTTGGCGCCATTGTTTCTTGCTTAAACTGCATTATTCCGCTATTATTTATTTTACGCATAGCGTATATATTATATTTTTCAATATTGATAATTGTTTACAATATTAAATGTTTATATACATTCATATACAAAAGGCTTTAATTTAAGATGCCAAAATACATAAATATCAACTCTTATATTATTTCAATATAGTATGTCCTGTGCTAAAAACTAGCATTATAAGCAGAGTACATGAATTTTTACTTATTAAGTAAGGTATTTTAGGAATTTTTTAATGAATTATTTATTTAGAATAACTGATATTTATTTGATTATTATTTGAGTGATAATATTTCGAAGATATAATAAAATATATGTTTTTAGATATATAAAATTATATAAATATTGGATTGTGTAATGATTTGGTATGAATTCGGGTGTTTATGTATTCTGGAGTGGTGCCAACCCCTCCTGAGCTCATACTTTGGAGGGGTTGGGATTGGATTGGAAGGGGTATGTGCAGGTTATTTATGTTTAAATGATGGTTAATTAATAATAATGTTTATGTAATAATTAATATATATTATTGAGGTGATCTAAAAAGACACCTCCATACTACTTATATTGTTTAAAACAATTACCATTAATGAAATATTAATATTATTGTTAATATGGTTACTTCGTGTCAATGTTCCAATATGAGTGCACGTAATCATGATTGAATAAGTTCTTGTACGAAGTGGTGTACATTTTGTTTAATATCAAACGATATTAGTAGTGATATATAGCAGGATTTATGCGCTAGCCAGTTAACATGAATTTGGAATTCAAATAATTCCGCGAAAAATAATTGTTAGATTTGTTTACGAATCTAAGTTATGATCTAGTCTCTGGAGAAGTTTGACGAATACGTTTAAGATTAAGGAGTCCGAGAGGATAGGAATCAAAGACGTATTGCTCGAATATTTCACTTGGGAAGCTGAATCAAATGCTAGACAAATAATTTGAATCATTCCTAGACAAATAATTTGCGGTGCCTAAAAAATGAAGAGATAGCATACAAATTATATTGTAGTTGAAGATTATACATATAATGATTTTAACCCCCTAGTTCCTAAATGCGTATCTTTGTTGTATTTTAATACTTCGACATAATTATCTCATTAGTTATATGTATTTAGTGTATTGCACCAAGGGAACCTTAATGTTAGATTTGTTTAAAGTTACTTATATTAATCTACAATTACTATTATACTGATCATGTATGTATTTCGGCAACAATGAAAGTAATATGGTTTTGAATGTATCTACAAATATATACACTTTTTGGATTATAGGAATATCTCCGAATACACCAATTAAATATATCAATTAGACAGGTCAGAAATAATTGTACAAGTTTACCTTATTAGTTTATTTCAATTATAAAAAAACATCTTCGTCGTTAATAGGACGATTTGTCTGATATACACCAGAACTTTCAAAAATGCAGAACCATCTTCAAAATTCTCAGAGATAGCTTAAGTGTTAACAATTAACTTACAGTCATTATCATAGTTTAGCTTCTTCCTAATAAATAAATAATAGTAATATAATATTTTGTATTATTTGACGAGTATCTAATACTTTTTATTATACTTGTTTATTTTTAACTTTACAGGCCAACTTTCTCAGCGGTTATGCAATCAGTATTCACAGTCCAAAGTCGGCACCTTCTTTCACGAAAAATCGAATCAAAGTACTAAGAGGATCCTTAATAGAAGTTGAACTGAAATTGACAAAAAGAATTGACATACAAACTTCAAAGCAGTCGTGCAGTAAAGATGATCAAACAATCCATTTGGTCCAGGAGTTCTTCACAAATCCTCCGACTATAAAAAGTTTCCAGCATACACTTAATGAATGTCGGGATTTAGAGGCCCAAAAACAAATGATCAAACACTGTGATTGTATCGACGATACCAGAATTGTGTCAAATGAGACACAGTTGAACAATCTCTCACTGTGCCATAAGCTTCATGAAAAAATGATGTTTTACACTTTTATAAGTAGTTTTAAGAGTGGAAGAAGGAATTATGGTCGAATTGAGCTTGACATTGATGGAAAAACTTACAACCTTCAAACATATTTATATACATCAGGATTTTATAATCGCTCAATGTGCTATCAAAAGGAAACTCGTCGATTTCTTGATGAAACTATGAAAACCATCAATTGTTTTCGTCCATGTATTTCCTATGAATATCAACAGTCTGTTTCGTCTGCGATATGGCTTAGTAATAGAACAGATAAAGCTGTTGATAATGTTATCATGAAAATCGTCGAACAGTCGCATTCCAAAGCAAAACGACTGCGATTTGATATCATCGACATGAATAAAACTAATATCGCGGATCTTGTGCGAGTTCATATTTTTCCCGGATCAATGGACAGTGTGGTGAAAAGCGCGAGTCTAGCAATGTCATTTTCTGGATTGCTGTCGTCCATTGGTGGAACGATGGGTTTGTGGACGGGTTTCAGTCTAATGACGCTGGCAGAGATCATCCAATTGATTGTCAATATTGTCAGGTGTGCCAAGCAAACTCTCCCTGCGGAGTCTGCTAGTCCCGCCTAAAGGAATAGAAATTAGTTTAAAACTTTAAAGTAAATGTTTTTCAAAGTTAAGGTGTGTTTCAACAGTGTCGTAATTTCATGAAATCACTATATTTTATTTTGTGGAAAACTGATAAAAGGTATGTGTAAAATCTATTGAGTATATGGTCATTACCATGTATTTCGTATTTACTTTTTAAAGGTTTCTAGTCACTGTTTTGATGACAATTTTAAAATGTCAATTTCGATGAAAATGTGTTTATTCTTCTCAATATTAATTTTGTTAGCCTTCTTGATTGATATTGAAGATTTATTAGAAATTACATGTTCTTCATCAAATTGGTTGTCTTCTTCTTCTTCCAGTTTTGGGCTGGTTGGTCTCCGGCCAACCACTGTCCGCGACCGATCCTATCGAGGAACTAGAACATTTTGTGGGTGTTTCAGAACATGTATTTAAAATGGTAGATGGTAGTAGTGAATATCTTTCACCTTCTGGCGAAAGATGTTATCTCGTAAATATCATGAAGTGTTCCCCAATGTTAAGGGTTTCATCATTTCATTAAATACATACGTTTTATATAGTCAAGTGATAATAATAAACTTTTAAATTTAAAAATATTACTAATATTATATAATATTTTAATAAAATCGAAGCTCTAAATATATATAACAATATTTAAACTCATAAATAAAATTGGAATTATTTCTTGTTACCCGTACATGTTTTTATTTATTAATTTTATGATTTGCCAAAAATGATATTTTTAAAAACATTTTGCATACTTTATTAGATTGTAATCATTTCAATAATTGTATTAGACATATTTTAAATGATTGGAAATTGTTTAGTAATAATGTACCAAGTATAAACTTACTTTTATTGCTGCTTAACCCTACCTACATATAGGTCTGACTAGAAATGTCATTGATATATATATATACGTACATAAGTTGTTTTGTTGTACCTAATATATATTTCTTTCTCCCTAAAAATTATGAAATGCTTATAATTGTACTTATCTATAATATTAATTTTGACTATTTTAACTAGCTTTCCATAAATTAAGAAACTAAAACATAGAAACAGGGCACCTATTCTGACAAATTCGAAATAATCAATCTTTTAGAAATGTAAACACGTTTCAATTATTATCATATGTATTTCACGTTTAGTAACTATGATATGTGACAGGGAACTTCAACACAATCATATCAAAATGTACCTGAGTCAACGTGCATCTAAATTAAATGTATCAAATATTTTAAATTAATAGTTTAATTAATACAAATAGGAGTACAATATACTTTATTATACATATATCGACCTATACACATATTTTAAATATGCGTAGGTATCTTTTAGATTGTTTTTAAATATATATAACCTTGAACTTCCAGTTATTTTGGTTTGAAATACGTTGCAAAAGTTAATGGATTCAACCCAATCATCTAAAATTAATGTTCGACCAACTTAGTATGTAATTACATGTAAGGTAAGTATATGTTAATTGAAGATAAATACATGTTAAGGAAGAGTAGAAAATGAAGGAAACATGATATATAATTTATTTTATTGTTTCTGTTCATCTGTTTTCTTAGGATGTATACCGGTAATGCTAGGAGGATGAAACATATTGAATAATAAATTGATCATGTGAAAATATGATTTTTTGTATTTCTTGTAAAAAATATGCTTATTTATTAATATTAAAAATATTAAGTATATCGTATTTGTCAGAAATTTATCAATCGCGATAAATGTAGAGGAAAATGTTAATAGATGATTTTTTAATGTTTTATGATCACAAAATAAGCTTGTAATAAAATTCTAAGTATAACTTAGACATGACTTTAATCTGCATACTCGATGCGTACTTGTTTTAACCATTGATATCACAGTTTCTGCAGTGGTATGATTAATAGAATACAATTTATGTACTATTTTACGAGTATATTGAAAGAAAAAACAAGTGCTCGCAAAATGCGTTTAATAGGTTACGAGTCTCGGTTGTCGAACATGTGACTACTCTATTTTACACATACACCGGCGTCTGATTAATTAATACGCAAATGCGCTACCTGGTGCCATTTAGTGGGACCTGTTAATAAGGATGGCATAATACCGCAGTGTTATAGTATTTAACGAAATAAAATAGAATTGTAATCATTGAACCATATTATATATTTATTTAATTTGATAGTACAGAATATTTATAATAATAAATAATACTATTATATAATACATATATATTATAATAAATTAAATTTTCGAATAAAACAAAGAATTTGGTTTTTAATTTTTAGTAGGTACCACTGTTCAAGTGAATCAGTTTTTTACAGCTAGCACCAAATAGCCCCAGTGCCTAAGCAAAGTCAAAGATGGTAGTTAGCTCATATTGATAACAATGAGTAATGTGTTATTAAAAACATTAACTATCTTTCTTCTAGGAGGCTTCCTATTGATATAAATTAACACAAATGATACATATTCCATGTATATTTCAACGATTCATTATCAAGATTGTAACAGTACATTTTTCAGAAAGTCTGGCAGCAAAAGGTAATTCTCGATAGTTACCGAATATCCGAAATATAGTAATTATTACTTTGCTAAGATTAATTTACCTGTCTATGTAGATAGATAGAAATTTAGAAATAAGAATATACTTTAGTGCATCGTTTGACTGAGTTTTCAAAGTCATAATATTTACTAACATAGATTGGCTATCTAGACATGCAATATAATATATCCCAGCTTTTTTATGTATATTATTACTGACAGATAATGTTATTGATAATAATAATAAATATTATTAAAGAATCTCTTCAAAATATGTTTTGTGATTAAATAAGCAAAGTAGTATTAACTATTATTGTCGTCAATCAACAATATACTACTTTATTCAAAATTTACATATTTATTGATGAAAGTTAATAATATGTATATAGTCTACCTAAATACGAAATTCCAGTTATTCAGCCTTATTTACTAGAGATAACTGGAATTAATAATTAATAAATATTATCTATTTAAAGTTGCTGACAAGCAGGTGATACCAACGTCGCTGTCATCGTACCAATCATCGAAACAACGCTTATCACCACAGGACTTGAATCTCTCAACACCGCAACGCCCATCGGCACCGAACTGGCACCTGTCAACACTTCAGTGTTCACACCGCTGGATTTGCATCTGAAAAAACACCACAATAATTACCTGTACCATTATTGCATCAACCCTAGTCTTTTAATTAACGTTTATTTAGATATGAAGAAAATGGACTCATGGATTGAACCGAGATGCCTCATATAGTTATCTTTGATGTCAGATTATCCTAATTGAGTAGGGAAGGTAATGTTTTATGTATTAATTCACGTATGTTGTAACGACATATCCATCTTGCTATAATAAAAGTAAGGTTTATATTGATAAACTTGTTATTTTTACTTTGACCATGTACACATATTTATAAAAGAAACATAAACCTGTATTGCTGTAAAAACTAGCATTAATTGCACATTTTCGGAGATCCACTCCATAGACATGTATTACAAATGATAAAATAGCGATAAGATACAGGTATTAAATAGTTTAAATGATTACATTGCTATAATACTATGACGTAATCAATTGACACAATTAAATTTAAATTTTAAAAGTGAAGGAAAGCTATAACATGATATAAAAAACAATCAATACTAAAATGAGTAATAGCGGTATCGATATTAAAAAAAAGAGAAAGTGGATAAATTGCAAAAAACTGCAAAAATATGTGATGCAATTAATTAACATATTTAATTTAGAATAATGAAAGAAATCTATAACATGTTATAAGAAGCAATCAATACTGAAATGAGTATAGTGGTATCGATAAAAATAAAGGGAAGGTGAATGAATGTAAGAATACAGCAGAAAGTGTAAAGATTACGTAGAAATTAAAATATGAAATAAAAAAGTTTGTTACATTCGAGTTTGCTATAATTGATTGCTGCTTTTCTGATCTGGAGGAATATGGCTTCTTAAACGGAGATTGAGTTGATCGTTGTCTTTAGTCCGAATAGAGACGTTGAAGTTTGATAGACAGGCTTGTTCGTTTTTGAATATCGAGCTGGAATCGTTATTGCGATGTCCTTTGACGCGGGTGTGGAGTTCTCTGATTGAGTTGCCGGTGATATTGTCACATTTGGAGCAAGTTAACTCATAGACACAACCTTTTGAGTGACATAATTTTGATTTGATTTGACAACCTGCCATGTTGCATGTTGGTTGTAATTTTGTATTTTTTGTAGCAAATTTAGAATTGTGGTTTACTTACGGAAGACGCGGACAGGCACGTGTAGAACATTGAATATGTGACGAACTTTTCGATCGATAGAATCGATCTTGTACGAGAATTCGAAGTACGTAAGAGGTTGTTCGTGGTGTATTCGTCTTTACTTTCAGCATTGGTGGTTATTGTTGAGGTTTATTTGATGGATGTGCTGGGATGCGGGTATCCATTTAATCGAAGTGTGTTTTTGAGATTTTTCAAGTGCGTGGCTTTTTTCAGAGTAATTGAAGCAACGTTCGACAATTCGTTTTGATTCGTTCTTGAATATGTTCATTTTGGTCGATGATAGTATTACATATTTGTTGTGAGATATGAGATCTTTCTTTACACCTGCACCTTTCTTCTAGAATACAAAGACGACCTCACCGTTGGGATCGATTTGAAGTTGAAAGTTGAGTAAGCTGATGGAGTTGAAATTCACTCCTTCTACACATTTAAAATTTGATATTAGTGTGTTGGAGATTGCGGTGTTGTAGGATATTTTCGGCTTCTTGTCTTGATGTTGTAAGTATGCATGTGTCATCCACGTAGCGTTTGTATGGGCTAATATTCGCGCTGTGTCCATGAAAGCGGTGGCCAGTAAACCTGAGATACTGTTCTCCATTGAATTGGCCTAAAATGTGTTGTAGATCGGGTCTTTGAATTGAAAAAAGGTGTTTAAAAGGACAACGATTAAGACACGTCTACGGAGTGGATCTCCAAAAATGTGTAAACAATAAAGTTTTACAGCAACACAGCCTTTCTGTTTCTTTTATAGTTATATCATGTTCCAAAGAGAGAACCACACTTTTACTACATGTACACATATGTAGGTTGTTGATGGATCATTTTGGAGTTAAGGAAACTTTTAGAGAACCATTTAGGAGTTTAATGAATTTTTAGGGAACTTTTAGGAAATAGTTTAGGAGTTAGCGAACTTTATTTGAAAAAGCTTAGAAAAACTTATTTGTAAAGCGATCAAGAGGCGAGTACATCTCAGGTGCATATCACAGAACGTCTTATTGGTTCGTTAGAAGGACAATAAGCCAGTCACTGCTGTATCTAGCTACGTGCCTATCCAGCCCACTAAAAAATGCTAGCGAATCTCAACAGTTGAGCGACGTTCTATATAGAAGTAACGATGCCGGGTACACTTGCCGCCTACAATGTCTACATGGGAGGCATAGATGTCTTGAACTAGCCGTTCAACATCTATAAAATACGAGTACAATCAAATAAATGGTGGTGACCCTTTTTCTCCTATATTCTAAATACACCAGTGATCAACGCTTGGCGTTTGTATGTTTCAATTAAAGAACCACGGCCACCAATTGATGTTCTTCGTTCTGTATATCATCACAGCTTATTCGAATCCATGGAATTGCTAGCAGTTGAGGTTGCTATTCATTGATTGGATGTGTCAAAGGCTAATCACGTGAATACTATGGTGGGGATCATTGGCCATGGGACTTTGAAGTGGCGGCCTCTGATGTTTGCCCTGTCTGCCGCGGACGATTATGTCATATTTGAAGATGTAGATTTATTCAATTAGCAATAAAATAATACACACATACAATAGAATTGAGTTTAATGAAATCGCATAATTAATATCAATGAAAACAGAAAATATAAATATCACCAGAAATTCATTTCAGTCTAGACTTGACTAACTGATTGACAAATATAGATTTCCTCAATCCTGACAAACTGACTTCAATCAGATTTGAAATCAACCAATCTAATTTTCTCAAATTGATATTAATATATTATTCTTTCTAGAAATTCAGCTCCTATATAGAGGCTGCCAGATTATACATAACATAAAAAGGAAACATTAATAAAAGCATTTACTACAAAAAAGCATGAAAAATGTTGTTTACAATATAACTAAACATATTGTATAGAATAAATAATTATTCAACAAAAGTATCCTATTGGCTTAGAAAATCAACTCCTTTTAACGAATTAAATTAACATAATATTTAACAATTTATCATGAACCCTAAGATTGTGCTTAAGTTATTTATTTAAATGAAAAGAGTACCTATTACTTCGTAATCTTATTACACAAAGACTGCATATTCACATGAAAATGGATAACGAAACCACAGAAACATTAAATGTTTTGTTAAAAGATTCCTTTGAAATGTTTTCAACATATCGAGTTCGGGCGTTCATCTGTATTTACTTTTACCCCCTGTTAATTATCACCGGAGTGATCACAAATATTCTGGCATTTAGAGTTCTCATAGGACGTTCGATGCGATCAAACCCGAGCAATGTATGCTTTGCAGGGTTGAGCATTTTTGATACAATTTGCGTTATTTGTGGTCCACTAAATTTCTGGATATCATTTGCCCTCAACTTCGACATCACTACACAGCATTTGTCACTTTGTCGCCTATATGTCTTTTTCCAGTACTACTCAGGTGAAGTCTCAATTTGGTTACTATGTCTTTTGACAGTTCAACGTTACATTTTAACCACGTACCCTCTAAAGGGGAAAATTATTTGCACGATGCGTCGCACAATCCTTTCAATTGGCATAATTATATTTGTGGTATTTCTAAAAAATGTTTCGATACTAATACTGGCAAAAATTGTAACCGTTCCAATATGGGACTTTGTCTGTACCATGGCTTTTGATAGAAAGACATACAAAATATGGACCTGGGTTGATTTATCTACTCGTTTCATTATTCCCTCCATTATTTTAGTTGTACTCAACACATTAGTCATTCGAGCTTTGAAATTATCCTTAAAGCAACGAGACTCTTTGAACGCACACCAATCTGAATCTACCAAACAACTCACAAAAGAATCCAACCGTCTGGTGAAAATGCTTCTTATGGTGAGCATTGTCTTTCTTGTCACCTATTCACCATTTTCATTCTTTATGCTTGTGGATGCTGTCCTGAACTTGCTGTCAACGGCGATAAATTCTGGAGATATTAAAACATATGAAACCTTAGCCTTAATATTTCAGTGCTTTGTCACCATTGGATACTGTTCTTATGCCAGTAATTTCTATCTTTACATGGCATCAGGGAGTAAATTTCGGAAAGTATTTTACAAATCGATTGGCTGCAAGTGACCGACTACTTAAGTTGAACACGATACAATCAGATTGAATCACATCATGTCAAAGCTTAAATATTCGTACTTTAGACTAAATTTATTAATCCTCAATGTTTATGTTAAATTATGTATGTTTTTTATTTTACAAAATGTATATATGATACTTGATACATATTTAATCAGGTATAATTTCATAAATTTATTTAATAACTGTGTACACAAAGTATAACTGTCAAGGTTTCAATATATAAATCATAATTAATTGTTTTATTTCCAAAGATGTAATTCAAACTATTATTACTATCAGAAGCTATCCAGTAAGCTTAACTTGCAATAAAACTCATCTTGGGAAGTACTTTCTTACAAATGTTTCATTATAAATTTGTATTCATTATGTTTAAAAAAGAAATCCATTTCCATTAGAAAGATATTAACTACATGATATAAATACCCGATATCTATAAACTACGCGACACAACATATGGCGGCGGCAAGTCAAGAGATTTGTGTTTTATTTATTTTGACATATTGTGTGGTAACTTTTTCCTGCTATCTATGTTTTATATATATATGAACCGTATGAGATTAAACTTCAATATTGATATACAAACTTAATTATTCTTTCTTTGTAATATATGATTAATGTATGCACTGTAATTTGTACCTTTATTTAAAATGCTAATTTATTATTCAAAATATAGTTATTTTAAAACCATAACTTAATCTAGTACTTTATAAATTATAATGTAACAAATTCCGTTTTGTAGTAATTCGTTAATAAGCTGAATAAAAGTGTTCCCTAATTGTCGTATCTCACTAATTTTTCAATATATATAATTATAATATTGGAAAATAAATTATTTTCTTATGAGATGTAACCCCAAATATGTTTAGAATAACAAATAATAAAGATTAGTTAATGAAGTGATGCATTTAGATGCTCTATGTAAAACAATACAAGTCCATTATGTTTTTTATGGCTCTCCTATAAAACAATATGTAGGCGGTGAAATCGAGTTACGACAATTCCTCAAAACAGCCACGATTTATCACCTTAGTTTCCTGTAACACTGCCAAGAAGTTTCCTCTAACTGTTTGCGTAAATTGTGTAAATCATTCATCAAGTATTCAGTTTGCAAATAACTAAATGAGAACTTTGATATATTTGAATTTTAAGTATATATGTAAGGTAAAGTTAAGATAACGTTAAAATAGATTATCATTTCTAATATGTTTGGTTCTATATAACTAATCTAATTGCACAAATATACACGTATTATATTTGTGATTTGTACACAAATAAATGCATTCGTATTACAAAAATAGATTTATAAAAAAATATATCAAATGAGTTTATAAAATAGTCAATATATATGTACATATACATAAACATTACTACAATTTATTTAAAATATAACGTGTGATGGAAGAAATATTATCTGATTTTCAGTTTTTGGAAGCAAGGAAATTTTTTCGGTAAATATTACAATTGGATAAATAAATAGAACATCATAAATGTAATGTCATTTGGGTTTGTTTAGTGTTCATGGCTCATATTTGCCTATAGTTAAAAAATACTTTTTTAATGCATATCATGTATGATTTTACACAAAACATTATGACTTTGTTTGTATGAAGCAAATAAAGATTTTATCGAATCCTAAGGCACAGTTAGAAAACACTTTATAAACCGAAGAAATAAACATACACTATATTTTCTACTTAACAAATGTGCCTACTTTAATAATTTATCTTATCATCGAGGTCAAGATGTTATGTGTCAATATCACTCTTGACAGTATGATAATATATTCCAGGGCAAATGAAGTTTGAAGTAAACATTAAAATACTATATTTTCTGGAAATTAAACCTGATTTGCTAAAAAACACTGTATGCGTTATCGATATTTTCTTTTTTTCATGGTTCAATTTTATACTTAAAATGTGTTGTTAGGCACGCGATAAACTTACATTTTTATTTATCTAAGCAATTATTTTAGCACTATTTATTAGATAAATATGCAACAGAATACAATGGCAGCTACAATTAATTCAGCCCCCCCCCTTATGGATAGGGTTAATGATGTCATTTTAACACTATTTACCTTTATGTTTTCTTCAACACACAGTCAAGTGTTTGATTTTATTTACGCATTTTATTGGTATTTTTTCAAAAACTATTTTAACTATATTTAATATTTATATGAATATATATTCATCAAATTTGACATAATTGTTAAAATAATGTGTAAAATAATTGCGATAATATAATATTTCTTTAAATTTTCAAAATATAGGCGTGCTCGAAGATAATAACTATTGTGCCCTATAATATATTGAACTTGAATTAATTTGATTAAATAAACTAGTATTTATTTTACATATATTGGTAGTATAAAGTTTGAAACATGAATAATTGATTGTTTACCAATTTAATTTGTATTTTGAAATTGTTTTAATCTGTGGTGTATGCCGTCTTAACATAATATAATGCATTAATCTAAGTCTGTCAGAAAGACAGAAAGTTAATCTCAGTTAATGTACAATGATCGTGTGAGCATTTGATGTTCATGGACGCATTTGTTCTGGCGCTAGTCTATATTTGATCGGGAAAACCTATATATATCAATTCTATATATATATATATATGATATTATTTGTATATATGGGGTATGTATTTTAAACTGATATACAGTTTCATGTAACAATAATAAAGTTAGTTTTTGCCGACAAAAACTCTACTTTATTTAATTATTCAATTTGTCACACGCGAAAGCTATAATTTTTCATAATTGCCATTGCTTGTTATTCGACATAGATGCATAATTAATCAATGTGTTGGTAATTACGTTTGATGTTAATGAGAACTATACTCTCATTATTGAGTTTAAAAAGTATATTATGCAGGACATTGAAGTCAATCTAATATTTTTAACTATGTCTGTTGCATATTTATTTTTTACACATAACTATTTTCAGCAAATTATGGGAATAACTAGGGTCGTAAATATATCATGGCGTTTTAGGCAATTGCTTTTTGAGATGAAAAAAATATAAATGTCAGACGACAAATACTTTTGCCTCATTTTTTACATGTGTTATTGTTAGACTTCTTTTTAATCAAACATTTTTGTCGTGCAAAAGATATATAGCAATATAGGGGGATATCTATTTTTTAACAATTGTACATAATTTGTTTTTCTGTTTCACTCAATACGAACTTTCAAAAACTATCTGCAGTAAGTATAACCAAAAGGATGAATTTGACATGAATTAAAAATAGTGTTATAACATATATTTTCAATTAAAAAAGAAGCAAGTCAGTCGATCGGACAAACACTGAAGACGTTAGAGGCAACGAAGCTCTTGGAATTTTGAGTATTTTATTAAATTCAATTGCGAGTGAACTATACTGCTCCTAATCTGCATTATTGGCACCAACATAATCCTACTGGCATTCTCAAAATGTTATTTAAAAATATAAGAATAATAACTGTTACAATACACTTCCCAGGAAGATATAAACAACTGAAGTGATTCGAGCGTGTAGGATTTTCAGTAGCTCGAATATCTACAGCATCCTCACTCATAGCAAATGTTGGTTTTCTTCATCATAAGTTGAAAATTCCATTTTTGAATACTAACTTATTACCTTTTATGATCAGTAAAGCTAATCCGTGTTTTTAACAAAATAGCCCATTTTAGAAAACATTTGATTGGAAAATATAAAACGAACATTTGTTTCTGTCCATACTGTACTAATAAAATTATATACATTATTTATTGCTACATTTTGTATTCATTGGGTTGCATATGTTCTCAATATGTATACTACAATACCTAATCTAAACTTATCCGATACATATATAAATAATTTAAGAGTTGCTTATTGATCAATTTGTGTATATATATATATATATTAGAGGTTACCCTAGTCGAAAAAGTGTAACTCGAATCGAACGTGGCTGAGGTGCTTTTAGCGGTAAAGTATTTCCTTCACTCTAAATATTAAAGCCGAAAGAGTTTGTGATCACTGGCGCCGAAAATAAATACGCTCGGGTCAATTTCAATTCCTTCGTCGGAAATTTAGTCTTTTAAGAAATGTCAATGTTTTGATATTTAAAAGAAAAAATTGTTACTTAAATGAGTGATACAAATTTGCTTTTTTCGCAAATAATGCTGGACGCTTTGTTTATATATATGTAAATCTAAATATAATCCAGGCATACAAAATCTGTCTAAACAAGAAAAACAAAAGATCATCGTACTGTTTGTTGGTAATTTTCACAGAACTGTGAAATTTAAGAAATCATAGTTTTTGAGTTTAATTTGTTTAGATATGTATATTTTGGAAAAGAAAAGCACAAACAAAGTAGCATACTCATATTTTTACTAGGATACTAAAATGTCCTTTTTAGTATATTATGTGTATTTTTATTTAAAAAATCAAAGTAATGGTAAAGTATTACTCTATGGTGCTAGTATTCTGGTTATTAGAAATTGGTATTAAACAGGTATAGAAATGCGGATTTTAGTCTGAGAAGCTAGTTAGACAATGAGTAAGAAAATGCGGTCCGATTTATGAAAACAAAGAAAACATATACGATAGTATGACAAAATAGACGTGTAGTGCCTCATCAGTAGAGCGCACTAGGAGGAATAATGCGTTATAAATTGTATAATAATCTACTGTAGGCTGTGCACATAGAATAGAAATGACAGATTGGTATTCACTCCTAATTATATTGTTTAAGCGGAAGCCATGTCTAAAAGATATTAATTGTCATAGAAAATGCACAAGCAATTTCAATTTTATAACATACACACATACGTATGCGCATGGAAATAAAATGTATTCATATCTCTATTATGCGTTAACTAGAGTTACGAAACACACATAATATAATGTGTGTGTATATATATCTCAAATACTGAGTTCAGTTATAAAATAATGATTATGCTATAATGTTATCACTTGATATATGTATACTAGTTCTTGATTACACACATTTTAGGTTCTATATATGGCCTTGTGCATGCGTCCTGCGTTCAATAGTTTGATGGGAAGAATACACGTTTGAGTTTAATACATTTTTTCTCGATAAAACAGCATAATAAAACCATTGCTTCACAAATGATAGCACGTCCAATCTAACTATGTAGTACGTTATGTTTGTAGATTTAAATAAATAAGATATATTAGTCTGGTCTGACTTTGTTTGTATAAAAACGAAAAAAGTACAAAGTCGTCATCACAAAAAACCGTTCTAATTAGACAGTCGTAGAAAATGAGATAGTTAATTTAGACTTGTTAGAAAAAGCATTAGTAGACAATTATTTAATACTAATCTTATTAGCCAAATTGCATTTAAAAGTCGTAGATTAAATAATTCACGAACTTAAGTCAGTATATAAAAAAAATTAAAAAATTATTAAATTGTAATTCAATTAAACTTAAATATTCCAATTTTATTAAAATATCCAGTGGTACATATATATACTGTTAATAAAAATAAATTAATCATGTTGATAAATCATTATAACTTATGTACAATTGTACATGTCAAATTGTATTGAACTTTCGCAGATTCGCCCAACCTGACTCGCTCAGTAAGACCAACATTCTTGTGGAATGCGTCTTAACCGCAAGACAGCTCGGTCGAGCACATGTCGTCTTATATTGTGGCAGCTGAATAGAAAATGCGCACTTCGTGGAATGGAAGGCTATTTCAAACTAAAACGCCCGGCTGCGTTCTGGTATCGTCCAAGAGGAAAGTAGAGAGAAGGGCAGACGTCATCCTAAAAGTTAAAATAATGAATAACGGAAAAGGTCACGTATTATATGAAGGTCTGGTACTTATATATATTTATATCTAAATAAAAAGTATAATTTAATATATGAATATAAAGATAACATTATTATTTTAATATGTAAGTGCCTATACATATTACTTATGTAGTAGTGTAGGACACATTTTATAATATTATTTTTTCTCTAAAAAGTTGTACATTTATATAAATATATATATTTTAGAAATAATTTAAAAATTGCATATACACCTATATATAAAATCTGTATAATAGTTACATATTGCAATCTTACTAAAATAATCATCTGATAAAGGTCAAATTTTCAAAAATACTGATATTCCTTTTTCTAATTATCAATAAATGTTCAAATTATAATTGGTGGTTTAACATTAAAGAGACTTTGCAAGTCTTGGTTTAACATTAATAACCTTACCAAGTCTTAGTTTAACATAAAGAGTCTTGGCTAGAGCCTTACCAAGTCTTGGTTTAACATTAAGAGACCTACACAGTCTGCTTATCCCGCCGTGAAACTGAAGATCAATGCCATGATGCTTGCGCACCACCCAAGACCACGTTGGAAATGGAGTGCAGCAGACTGAAAGAAGATTACCTGACATATCGAGACTAAAGTCACGGTGTATACCTTAATTAATAATTCAAATATTACCTCATAATTGATATTTAAACATATATATATATATAAATATGATATATTATATATAATACATATTATTTATAATATAATAAAAGAAAAGAAAAAATACAACGTTAATATGTTAATGTTTTAAATGACATACTTACTAGTTATGTAGTATTGTAGATAGTCTAAATATATTTTGTTTTCTCCCAAAAACATTGTAATTATATTACTTAAAAATGAC